>JBAGKK010019779.1:0-11537 GCA_037177015.1 Euceroptres primus | reverse complement strand
ACTCGCTTCGCTCGTGCGAAAAACGTCTTGTGCGCTAAATAATCACCTCTCACACACGTATCGAAATGTACTATTTTATAATCGACCCAATCCATTTCAAATCAAACAATCAGTGCAACTTCAAATCACAGAATCGGTCGTGTATGAAGTATATTGTTTTTTAAAGGAATTAAGAAGACACGTATTTGACCGTTTTGAGAAAAAATACATTGTCACGAAGTTATGAGTATTCGAATTTTTAACTTCTTTTCTTTAAAAAGCACAACATTTTTCTTTAAACTTTTATATAGACTCAATTAAAATATTTCAGTTTTCTTTCTTGATTATAGAGGGGTTCTTTGGTCCCTTTCAAAATCCGCCAGAAAATTAAAAAGATATTGAAAATTCGCAAAATGGCGACGCTTCTTCTGACAAAATTAAACGACGATTTTTTCAAAAACCTCACCTTGTTTTTTTCCCAAATTTTTTTGCTAAATTTATACTGATATGATGAAATTAGGTAAGTTTCATGTGGGCTAAACTACTTTTCTAAACAGGCGAATTTTTTTGAGGAAATTGAATTTTCGATTTTTTCTTGTAACTGACGGCATGTACGGAAAAATACCAACAAAAAAGTTTGATGCTTTAAAAAAGTTCCTCGCAAAAGACCTCTTACTCTTTTATGATATCTTGCATCGGTTGTGAGAAAATTCGAAAATGTGACTTTGTAAAAAAAAAAAAGAAATTGTCTTGGATTCAAAAATGGTTTGGCAAACATAAAACTCGATGAATAATTTCCTTGTATAAATATAAATTTTTCAGAAATATTTGAAAACATTAAAAATATGGGTTTTTCAATATAACCTAACTTATTTTTTAAATTGAATTTTACAAACATAAAATGACGATTTTATCGAAAACCCCATCTTCTTAATTTTATCAAATATTTTTTAGACATTATGTTTACATCAGAAAACTATCCAGCGAGTTTTATGTTGGCCAAACCATTTTTGAGTCCAGGACAATTTCTTTTTTTACAAAATCACGTTTTTGAATTTTTCTCACAAACGATGCAAGATATCATAAAAGATTAAGAGGTTTTTGCGTAGAACTTTTTTAAAGCATCAAACTTTTTTGTTGATATTTTTTGTGTGTGCCGTCAGTTATGAGAAAAATTCAAAAATTCGATTTCATTGAAAAAAATCTCCTGTTTATAAAAGTAGTTTAGCCCGTATAAAACTTATCTATTTTCCTTATCATGTGAATATCAATTTGGCAAAAAATTTGGGCAAAAAAGAAGGCGGGGTTTTTGAGAAAATCATCTTTTAATTTTTTCAGAAAAAACGGACCCTATTCTGCAAATTTTCAATATTTTTTTTATTTTCTGGCGGATTTTATAAGAAACCAATTAACTTCACCATAATCAGGAAAGAAAACTCAGATATCTTAATTGAGCCTAAAGTTATAAAAGTTTAAAGAAAAATGTTGTTTTTTTTTTTAAAGAAGCTTAAAATTCAAATACTCGTGTAAATGTAATTTTGTAAATGTATTGTTCGTGTAAATGTATTTTTTTTTCAAAACGGTAAAATACGCGTCTTCTTATTTCCTTTGAAAAACAACATATTTCATACATGACCGATTCTGACTTGAAGTGACACTGCCTGCTTGATTTGAAATCGATTCGATCTAAAAATATGAAATAGGAACTAGGAACTAAGAATGAAATTTTCTCAAAAGAAAGAATTTGAAGGAAAGTCTGTTCAGTTCAATCAAAGAGGAAAGTATATGTTGAGCTCTGGAAACTGCATGAGTTAGTATCAATGCAGAGGTGTAGTTTGTAGGATGCAGTAGGCAAGAGTGCGCAAGTACGGCTGGCAGGTGTATAAAAATTAAAGTCTCTGGATTTTGGTGGGTAGACAGCCTCCAGGCGGTCTGGCATAATTCAGTACCACCGATGACAATGCCGAGACGTAGGGGCGGTTGTTAGCCCCAGGGTTGGTGAAGGAATATAGATATAGGTGGCAGGAGGGATTGCCGCTGCAACCCGTAATATATTACACGAAGTGAATAGCACGAATGGCCTGTTCAACCTGTTCGACCTACCTAACTGTTAACAGAAGGGTTTCGCCGATGTCCAGTATATACAGCTGTACCACCCCACTTGGTCAAATGTATCTGGAAATCGTAATAGATATCCATGCGGCTATGCAGATTGCAGACAAAACCCTTAACTCATCAACTGACCAGCTAACATTCTCAACACGAATTCAAGCTCTTTCGAATACTGTACGTACTTGGACCAAGTAAAGAGCCTCCTTTCGCTAGATCATCGTATTCGATGTAATTGAATCGCTTGTTTGTAAACCCTCCTCCCACCCTTTCCCTTCTTTCTTCCTCTATTCTTCTTTCCAATCGAAATAAACCCAGGAAAATGGTTCACTTTCCGAGAAAGTATCATTGTGCTATTGTACGTTTTTCCGACAATATTTATTGCTATTGGCGAAGTCTAATCCTACAAATGAAATGTCACGTGGAAAAAACTGTTGTTCGATCAAAGATCTCTGATCCTTTCATAACTGTATTGTTGAAAATGATCCGAGAATATTGAGAATATGTTTTAAAGAATGAAAATACAAGGACTCTGACGTTTCAGGATTTTTTGAATTAAGATATTATTTCTGTTTCGTATAAAGCGGAATCAAGTTTACTCATTGAAGGCAAGTCAATATTCAAAGAGATATTGACAAAAATGGTCAATATCAAACTTGATTTCAGGGGTCAAAGCGGTTTAGAAGTTCAGTTTTAGGGAAAACAAGGGATTTCTTTTCCAAAAAAGAGGGAAAAAGGAGGAATTTGTTTCTTTCAAAAGTACTAAAGGAAGCTAATAAAAGTTAATAAATACAACATTTTTATAAGAAAACTCAAATTTCATTAACATATAAAATTATTTTGTTTGCAACTAAACCAGCAATTAAATCATAAAAATATTATCACGGGCTCTATAATATTCCCGAAAAGAAATTTTAATGACACTTTAAGGGCTTGTGATACGTTATGATCTCAGGAATTACCGATGGGATATAAAAAATATTCAGCAATCCTATTTTTAAACAAAGATATCAAGTTGAAACTTAAGAGGATGATAGGAAAAATGAATGGGCACATCTGTTATGTGTCATTTTTTCAAAATTTTGAAAAAAAATTATACATAACAGATGTGCCCATTCATATTTCTTATCATTTTTCAAAATTTTGAAAAAATGATACCTAACAGATGTGTCCATTCATATTTCCTACCATTTTTCAAAATTTTGAAAAAATGGTACATAACAGATTTGCCCATTCATATTTCCTATCATTTTTCAAAATTTTGAAAAAATGGTACATAACAGATTTGCCCATTCATATTTCCTATCATTTTTCAAAATTTTGAAAAAATGATACATAACAGATGTGCCGATTAGTATTTCCTATCATCCTCTTAAGTTTCAACTTGATATCTTTGTTTTAAAATAGGATTGCCGAATATGTATTCTTTAAACGTGACAATTCGTGACATCATAACGTATCCACACCCCCTTAAAGTTAAGGAAAGAGAGAAATTCCGACAGCAAATATTCACGAAGAAAAGATTTGTCAATTAAATCTAATAAAATACTCCACAAACTAGACTTTCAGAATTTTTTGAACTCTCTAGAATTATTAAAACCTTTGTGAAATCTTCTCGATTTCTCGACAATCTTCTAGAATTTTCTAGAATATTTTTAATTTTCCATGTACTTGTAGATTCGTTTAATCTCCTAAAATCTTCCAAAATTCTCTAGAATCTTAAAGATTTTTTATAATGTTTTAGAATCATCCAAAGATTTCTTCATTCTTCCAGAACCTTGTAAAATTCACCAGCATAGAACCTTCTAAATACCAGCATAAAACCTTCTATAATTTCCCAAAATTTTTTAAAACTCTTACAGACTTTTTGAGAGTTCTAAAATCTTCAAAAACACCCCAAAACCTATTATTATTTTTCAAAATATTCTAGGTTGTTTCCTTCAGTCTAGAACCTTCTAAAATTTCCCAGAACTTTTTTAAAACTCTTACAAAGATATCCAGACCTTTTCAGAGTTCTAAAATCTTCAAGAACACCCCAAAACGTATTATTAATTTTTAAAATGTTCTAAGTTGTTTCAGAATCTTTTAGAATTCTTAAAAATCTTTTTAATTCCACCCTAAACTTCTAATATCTTCTAAAATTTCCCAGGATTTGTTAAAGCTCTTACAGAGGTTATCCAGACTTTCTCAGAGCTCTAAAATCTTCTAAAATTTTCAAAAATTCCCCAAAACCTATTATGATCCTTCAAAATATTCTAGGATGTTTCAGATTTTTTTAGAATCCTCAAAAATTTTCTTAATTCTTCTCTAAACTTCTAATATCTTCCAGTCTCTACCCGATCTATTTTTCTAGATTTTCAAAAAGTCTATAGAATTTTATAAAGAATATTTTTGAGGATTCTAGAAGATTCTAGAACATACTAGCATATTTTGAAAAATATTAAAGAATTTTAGAATATTCTTTAATATCTTATAAGATTTTTATAGGAGAATTAAAAAAACTGTAAAATATTATGGAAGAAATCAGAACATTGCAGAAGATTCTGAAACAATCTCGAATATTTTAGAGAATTTTTAGAGATTTCAGATAAGTTAAGATTATAAAAGATTTAAGAAAATTTCGGAAGTCTTTTACAGATTTTAAAGGATTTTAAAAGATTTTGGAGAATTCTGGAAACCTCTAGAAGATTCTGGAACATTTTATGGTATTTTGCAATTTTTTTGAAGATTAAAAAGTCTGAAAGAAAAAAAGAGTCTAAAAGACTCTTTTTTCAGACTCTGTTCAGAAAGAGTCTGAAAGGAAAAAAATGAAGCAGTCTGAAGTTCTAGAGAATTCTAACTGATTCGAACATTTTTTTGAAAATTATGTAAGAGTTGAGAAGAATTTGCAGGATCCTGAAAAAGTTTGAAGGATTCCGAAAGGCTATGGGACAGTGTAGAATCTTCTGAAGAATTTTTAAAGATTTCAAATAAGTTTTGAAGATTTTGTAGAATTTTAGAACTTTTTGAGAGCCTTTTATAGATTTTGGAGGATTCTAAATGATTTTAGAAAAAAATTGAAAATTTTAAATAGTTATAGAAGAATTTAGAAGATTAAAAAATTATGGAAATTTTCAGAAAACGTGAAAAGAGTTTTTGAATGTCATAAGTTTCTATTTCTCATAATTCTTGGAAAATGAATTGGAATTTTTATACGAGAAGAAAAATAGGGGGGGGGGAGAGAAATAGGGGACTGACTGTGTGATCCCTGTGATTTTCTTTGTTTCCAAAAAATACAGCTTGTAACCGTATTTTTAGATTCTTGATTTCCTGCTGTCATTTTAAAATAGTGCATGAACCAAGTGTAAAATTTTAGATTCTTTATTTTCTGCTGTCGTTTTAACCTTTATAGGGCGGGGGTGGTCGAAATATCGACCACCTGTCAGGTTGGGGACTTAAAATGAGTTATCCGTTGAAATTATTTATAAATTTTTGGTCAAATGAAAACTCGATTTGAACAAAAATTTTCCCGTCCTCTAAAGGTTAAAATGGTGAATGAACCAATTGTAGAATTTTAGATTGATTTCCTGCTGTCGTTTTAAAACAGTGAATGAACCAAATGCAGAAAAATGGTTAGATTATACTTTGTAGCTCCTGGTTTCGGGTCAGCTAACCATGAAAAGTGAACCATCCCAGAAAGTGGACAGCTCCCTGGCGAATTTGTGCATGACTAGGTCAGCCAGATTGACTGACAATTTACCAACTATTTCTACTTTTCATGTTACAATATCAATATGAGCTAACAGTGAGAGGTCCTCCTTTTTAAATCCTCCTGAGGAGATTTTTTCATCAAAAATTGAAAAAACTAAGAAAAAAAAAAGAACAAGAAAATGTGTTATCCACATTGATCAGAGTATTTATGGCATAGGAATTTTCAATATTCATACAAAAAGAAGCTTATATCAGTTTTAATTTTATTGAAAGTATTTAGAACAGTATTTTTAAAATATTTGAAAAGAAATAGAGAATTTTCTGTTAAACTGTGAAATTTGTGGTTTTCAACGTGATAAAGATATATGATGAGGCAACGCAAGCTCGAAGGCTGTAGAAATTGGTTTAGGAATTTTTCCAAGCGACTGCCAGAGAAGATTTCCACTAAGATCCCTTCGTCGCCAAATTTTATTTATCTGCTAGAAAAGACGTCGGTGCTGGGATTTATTTTCTTTTGTTTCTTTTCTTCCCTCAACCATCGCAAATAAAATAAATGTTTCGACGCTGTGTTTACTCTCTAAATTTCAATCAGTCAAAATTTTCGCTGATTTCATTCAGTGAGCCATTTCTAGCTAATTCATCAGTGAATTTTGACTGAACTTCAATCAATCACTTTAGTGAAATTGATTGAAGTTCAGTCAAAATTCACTGATGAATTAGTTAGAAATGGATCACTGAATGAATCAGTGAAACTTTGATTGATTCAAATTTAGAGAGTAGCGACTAAATTTCTGCATTTCTCTTTATTGATTATAACGAGTTTTAGGTCACTAAAGAAACTGAGTATCTGTTTAAAAAAATCTAATACAGTCATTAATATTTATTTAAATAATTTCTAAAATCCATTTTTTGTAGGGAGAAAAGTGATTTTTTAAAAACAAAAATAAACGTTTGAAGTTGGCCCATTGTGAAGCTTTGACGAAGTTTGCAGGTGGAAATTTCCGAAACGTTTATCATACATTTTCAGCTCTTTAACGCCTTAACGCGAGGCCCACAATGAGCACTCAGGGTCGACTCGTATGCCAAGGGTACATACATTAGAATTGTGCTAAATGGGGTAACTCAGAAAGCAAAGGGCTTCTTTGTACCAACCGAGATTTCGCGTCGACCGACTGACTTTGGACAATATAAGCGTGTGTTTCGAGATCGTGAGAAACATCTTTGCAGAGCAAGAGATTATATTTCTACGATGAGACATTCTCCTTTCACCAAGCCATTAAATTTGGATTATCCAGCAGACTTGTGAATCTGAAATGTCAGCTTTATTTCCTCTTACAAAGGAAAACTCGATTCATTAACAGGAGATGAAATACATTTATCATTCAATCAAAAAAAATCCTCTGCACACCTGGAAATGTATTGTTTCAATTAATTTATGGAATTTATTCTTTAGAAATTATTACAATTATTTGTACTTCTAAAGATGAGAACCTTGCAGATGCATACTATTTTTTTCTGAATTTAAAAATAAGAAAGTGGATTCTGCAAAAGGATTTTTCATAATTGTTTCTTCAGCTCTGGGAAAAGTAAAAAATATATATGTGGCTTGGCGGTCACGAAGTAAAAAATAACGGCAAAGGCAATTTTGTGAGCCACGATCGAACAAATCACAAGAAAGACTATAAAAGAAGATTTAATTAGTTCTATTATCATCCTCTTAGCTTAGCCTTTATAAAGACGACCTCTTTACAGAATCTCACAAAGGGAAGTTGAAAGCATTCGTGATTCAGGAAGTTTACTTGCAAGCTCAGGGCTCTTTTCTTTCCCGAAAGTCTATTACTTTCTTCCGGTTTCCAATGGTCCTGTTGCAAAGTTCCAGTTTCAGGAAGCTGATCCTTTTTGCAAACTGTCATCTAGTTTATAACTTTTATTTTTATATCATTAGGTTCAATCTCAATTCGTCAATTTGTCAGCATTTACAGTTTAAAGATCAACACATTCTCGGAGAAAGATACATATTCGAGATTCAAATATGTGCTGTTCGTTAGTTAACCGCACTAGTGATTCGCATATTTGATTTAATCGGAAGCGATACCGAATATGCGAAGCATCTCCGCCTCCAAGTCTTGAGATTGTTTACCTTTCTCTTGACATATATAGAGGTATATGTATAACTCATATACTTGGAGAATGCAGAAACCGAGAATGTGATTCCTTGATATAATACATAATATTATTTCTAGGTATGAAACTTGAGCCTACACTGTTGGCAAAATGTACAGCAATTTTACTATAAACGTATTGGAATTAATTTGCCTAAACGTAAAGAAATTTTACTATACATGTTTTAGTAATTTTACTGTTCAGTTTAGCACTTTATATTTCTCACAGATTGTCGTGAATTTGGCTAATCTTGAAAATATATTTGAAATTAAAAGATAGGTTTGTAAAACTTTTGCTCGTACATAAACGAATTAAGTATGACATTCACTAAAAAAAATTCCTGGTAAATGTTTGACTAGGAATACTAGTCAGTGAATTACCAGGAAAAATGATATCATGTACCAGGAAAAATGATATCATGTATTGGATCTTAATATTTATAACTATTCTCTTAATTATAATGACCATTATTAAACAGTTAAAACAACTTCAGAATAGACACGGGCTCCTAAGGGAACTAGGAAAAGCAGTTATATATACCATTACCATTTTTCTTAGTTATTTTAACTAAGAAATGACTATTTTTAAATTAAAATTACTAGGGAAAATGGTAATTATATAAATAACTGCTTTTCCTAGTTCCCTGAGAAGCCCGTGTCTATTCTGCAGTTGTTTTAACTGTTCAATAATAGTTACTATAACTAAGAAAATAGTTATAAATATTAAAATCCTGGTACATGTTAGCATTTTTCCTGGTAATTCACTAACTAGTATTCCGAGTCCAACATTTACCAGGATTTTTTTCGGTTTAAGTAAACCGTTTCCTGGAAACGCAAGCTAAGTGCTAAAATTCCTCATATGAAAAGTGGCTTTTAAGTTAAGTTTGTTATTTCTTAATTTTTTTTCAGTAATTCTGGTTTTTTTCAAACACCAGTGATTCTAGTTTTTTCAGTGATTCTGGTTTCTACCAGACTAGCTTCATTACGAAATAATACTTTGTTATTTAAATGCAAATGACTTTGATTAATAAATTATGAAAAGCATAAATTATAATTAAATAAAAATTTATTGTAAAATTACTATACATATATTATTACATATATTACTTAATATATTACATATATTACATAATATATTACATATATATTACATATATTAGTACAATACATAAATTTTACTATACATTTATTGCAATATAAGATTCCTATACCATTATTGTAAATACCACTTTTGCATAGTAAAAGTGGAGTAAAATTACTAACATGTCTAAAAGTGTACATTCTAGAGAATCTCAAAACATGTTTTTGAGCTTTCAAGAATTTTGCAGTTGAAATACAATTTTATAAAAATGTCTGATACTTGCCTATTAATTTTTTTACTTCCCCCCCCCTCTCTCTCTCATCTTAAAAATAATATTTCCTTTTTCGGAACTAACGAATCGTTTTTACACCAATTCCGTATAGTCCAGACAAATTGTCATTTTACACCGTATTAACTCACGAGCGCATTTTTTTTTACTTAATCGCTTCAGTTTGGGTCACTTATATACCATCTGGTTTTGTGACAAAAATTTCGGACCGGAGCCCGGACATATTTTTTTAGAAAGGTGCCAAAAATCACATATGCGTGGATTGTTGCTCTTCTATGGATTTTAGCGAAAAAAGGTAGAGAGAGGAAAGAAAGTAGACGAAATTCTGAGAAATTTGAAAAAAAAATAATGCCCTAGCACTAATACTTTTCAAGATACAGCGTTTCGAATAACCCGCTTTTTTTTATTTTTGCCCAAAAATCGCTACTTTTCAAAAAACCATCTAGAATTTGTATAATCTATTGACCTACGCCAAAATGGTCTACAGATGACTTAAAGTAGACTTAAATCTTAAATTAAAGTATCTTTAATTTAAGATAAAGAACAACCCTCTAGGTTCAATAGATCGCGAGCTACGATCTCTAAAAAATGACACCTTTTTGTCTGTTTTTATGACCAAAAATCACGGGTTTAGTTTTTGTGAACTAGAGCGTTCCCTAATAAATCTACGGTTTTGCTGCCAGAGGATAACTAAAAGTACATAAAATTCCACGTAAATTGAAAAAAAACAATGTTCTATCTTCATAAACTTCGGAGTTATGAATTTGTAAAACTTTGTGTTTTTCACTGTTTTTCTCAAAAAATGGAAACCTCGTGTTCTTGATTATTTCTGCAATTCTGACGTGAAAATTGCATAAGGATAAATGAAAGAGGACTCAATTCTGAAAATTTTTAAAAAAGCGTGATTCTAACTTAAACAGATTAAAAGTTATGACCTCTCGAAGTTGACTCTCTCTGTCTTTTGTAAGTCAGGCGTACTAAAAAATGTTATTTTAGTCATGTTTTGACTAATTTAATAAAATATAATGTACTAAATGATTAATAATGATTAATTAAACATTTCTTATAAATGAAGCAATAATTATTTTAATAATTGATTTTTTTACAAAATAATTTTTCATTTTTCGCACATTTTTCATTATTTTTTTCGCAGAAATTAATTCAAAATGGTTTATTCGTCACTTTTCATGAGTAATAAAACATATTTATAAACAAATAAATATTATTAAAAATTAATTTTTCACTTTTTCTACATTTACGACTATTTTTGTCTCCTAAATTAATTGAAAATATGTAAGTATTCATTATTTATAAGTGAAGCAAAATATTATTTTTTAAGCAATAAATGTTAACACTGAGTCCTTTTTCTCATAATTATTCCATTGTTTTTAGAAGGAACGGAAGATGCATAGTAATTCAGAACGATTTCCTTAAAATCGGACGTATTTTGCTGAATTTAAGTTACTTTAATTTTAAGGTGTAATAATAAAATGTGACTAAAGTCACATTTTAAAATATTTAAATGTGTCCTCTTAGATTTTTATGCGTATGTATGTTATAAAAGACCTGTCAAAAGGATAATTGAAGACAAAATTTCTTACTTCTTTTAACTACTTTAGTTTACATTAAAACGCTAGTTTTTAAGTAAAATTATGACTTTACGTAAGTGTATTTACCACCAGAATTTTTTTTCTTCAACAAATGTTTTTTAAAATCATATGGCATATTGCGATGAATAAATTTGTGCAGGCTGAAATTATTTCGAAGATAACTGCGGAAGCAGCATTGAAATATGTTTAAAACATCACTGTTTTCGAACTTTCAAACTTTAAATCATTTCTGCTAACGGAAGATATCGTTGTAAAAATCTGAAAAAAATCACAGAAATCTGTTTTTAAATATATGTATGATAAGATTGTTCCTATCCTGATCGAAAAACTAAAAATTTTGTTTTCGGCCCACCCCAAACGTCATTACCGTACGGTGTCCCAACCTTTCTTTGCAGAAGGATATTCTGATTTTCTCCTATTTTTTAGACAGTAATCTAAAAAACGCTTAACGTATCAAGTTTTTCAACTTTAGATGAACATAAGTTTAATTTATGCACATTTTTCAAGCCAAATAAATAATATTGTAAAAACCTTAAAGTTTGTCCCTCGATTTTTGTCATTTTAGTCGTCATTACCGTACGTATTTTTTTCTAGTAAAATATTGTAGTTACAGTTGA
>JBAGKK010019759.1:0-11537 GCA_037177015.1 Euceroptres primus | reverse complement strand
GGGTTAAAAATGAACCTCCTGGAAGGAGAAATAAATCGGATAATATTTAGAGGTCGCTCATCGTGAATTTGTCTGTTGCCCACAGAAAAATAAGTTTTTCTTAAAAACGGCAGATCATAACGCAAAATTATAAAGAATATAAAAGTTGCGGTTTGAGATTCATTGTTTGAAATTCTATGAGGAGGACTGGACCAATCGAGGTATTAAGCTAGAGACGATTGATGATCTAGAAAGCAGAGGATTGCATGATCTCGTGGATTTTTCATCAATCTGTGCTTTGCGTTCTTTTCGAATAGATGTTGAATTTTTTCTTAATACTGATTCTGAAGCGTGGGATGCTAATCAGAAATATGAAGATGCAAAACGAATCATAAATTCATTAAAGGTTGTCAACGATTCCGCTGAGCGTTCTATTGCTTTAATGTCTGACTTCAATGAATCTCTTTCAAAATCGGAAGTAGAAAAGCAAAAGATAATAAACGTTGTGGAAAATCATAGAAAGAAGATTCCTGACGTTAGAAAAATGACACTAAGAAAGTCATACACTCAGAAAAATATTTGTTTGATTCAAACAAAATTTGTTTGAATCAAACAAATTCTTTATTTGTCCTTATTTATTTGATTTAAATAAATTTTTATTAAGATTGAATAAATGTTTTGTTTACATTAAATAAAATTCTTGTTTGCTTTAAACATTTTTTGTTTTAAATGAAGTGAAGATTTTGTTTCATAAACTTGATTTAATTTTTTAAATAAATAAATAATTTTAAAAAATTTTCAATTTTGTGCTTAAGAAGTGTTAAGTGTGACACCACTTTTTTTAGATTACCTATCGGGATGCGTAACGACGGTACTGTAACATATTGCATTTCCGACGCTTTTATATTCTGTATGATTGTAGTCTTTATTGTGAGAAAGATCCTTCTGCGTTATTTGCGTTTTTCTAAGGAACTATCGCGTGCAGATTATAATTTTTTTTCAAATCAAACAAATATGTGTATAAACTCAAATGGACTTACACTCATCCCTAGATTATGGGCCAGGCTCGGGGCAGACGGTCCAAAATCTAATGCTATTAAACTCCAGTTTGAACCGGATTTAAAGCGACAAGCGAGCAGTCTTATGTCAACATTCAGGACCGCGTATACAGTCTCTGAACGTACAAAAGTAAATGCGCAGAGAGTCGTGATGTAAATAACGTCTGGCGGACCTGACTGCCCGTGCGATGGCGCCGTCACGGGACGCTCAGGGGCGGGGGACAGAATTAGTGAAGCGTGAACGACCATGAAGATGGCCCATAACCTAGGGACCCATAATCTAGGGATGAGTGTAATTTAAGCAAATACTTTTTTTAAATCAAACAAATTGTACCAACAAAATTATTTGTTTCGATTAATAAGGTAGATATTTTTCATACATTAAAATGAAATAATTGTTTTGTTATTATTTTGATATTCTTTGTTATTATTTGTTATTATAATTGAAACAAAAAATTTGTTTCTTTCAATAATATGACATCAAACAAATTTTTTTGTTTGATTCAAACTTTTTTCTGAGTGTATCATCAACGAACCTAAAGTGCACATTGATTTCTGAGTTATATTCAATCTAATAATTTTTGTTTTTTAAAGTGTTACCTTTAAATTGTAAGATGTTTAAAATTAAAAATATGTAAAATTATTATTTTTGAAAAAATGATTTATATGAATTGTTTTTAAGGACCTAAACGTAATTTAAATGTGTATTAAAGACCTTTTAGTAATTGGAATAGATGATTAACGTTTCTTTAACAATTTTCTTCATATATCTCGTTAACTATGCATAATTTCAATGAAACTTATGAACAAAAAATACTCATTTTAATGAACCGCAACTTTTATGTTCTTTATAATTTTGCGTAAAGATCTGCTGTTTTCGAGAAAAATTGTTTTTTCTGTGGAAAACAATCAAATTCACGACGAACGAACTCTAAATATCATCCGATTTATTTCCTCTTTCAGGAGGTTCATTTTTAACCTAAAAGGAACAAAAAATTCGAAGATGCAAGTTGAGATTCGGATTTCCTTTTTTTGAACATCCCTAATATATATTAGGGTGGCAGTTATTTCGGCGATGTCGAAATTTTTTCCATCTACCCTCTTCAAAACTTTCAAGGTAAATAAAAAAAATTTTGTGCAAAATTTGAGGAAGATTGGATAATATTAACCCGTGCCACCGAGCAGTTGAAAATTTACATGGAAAATACATGTGTTTTTCAGCTCATTTTACCTCAATATTTATAACTTTTTTCAAATGGACATAAATATATCAAACTTGGCACAGTTTTTGTTCATGATACAGCGTACAGAACCTAATTTCTTCAGAATTTTTCATCGACATTATCATACAGTACGAGTCCTTCAAAGTCGACCTTTTCTGTTTTTTTTACTGAAAGACTCCATAATGCACATTAAAATTTAAAATTTAAGTGGTAAAAGAAATTTGTTCCATAAATACGGAATTTATTCCATAAACACGAGTTTGTGCTTTCATTAATTAGTTTAAAGTTGATATATGAAAATTCGAAAATCGGAGGTACAATTCGACTAGTTCACAAAGTTACGCTACGTGCTAATTTTTCAACTTTGTGCAGTCGGGTATTTGTTTCTTTTTTAATTATTTCTTTTTTAAAAAGCTAAGTTGAAATAATATTTCACAATAATTGATAGTTTTTGAAACATAATTGTATAAAATATCAGGATACCTGTCAGAAACCTAACCTCACTTTTCAGTTTCTATTAGTTTCGATTTTGCAGCTTAATCGATGAACAGAATCAAGTTAATGTGCTGCATTTTAAATATTTTAACATTAATTATAAGAGAAAATGTTATCTCTAAAAAGTTATCTGTAATTATTATTAGTTTAATATAGAGCTAATTTTAAAAAAAATATATTTCTTTAATATTAATGTTGATGTTTAATTGTTTTATTTGTTTCTGTTTGATAAATCTCAAACTAATCTGAATTTCCTAATAAACTTTTTTTTCATACTTTATCATCAGAAAGTATTCTCAAAAAAGTTAAGTAATAATTCTAAATAGGATTTAGGTATTAAAAATTTGTTTTGTTCATTTAAAACATAAAAAAATAGTTGTACTTATTTAGAAAATCGACGGTACAAAAAGGTACAACTTTTCAATAATGATAATTAGTAAGTAGAAAATGATTCAAAAATCTATATATGATTGATTTCTCTTTAAAATTGAGTCCTATCCGTGAATAACTATCCGTGAAAATGAAAAAGCTGAAAAAAATTTTCTTGTGCGTAAAGTTAAAAAACCTAAAAAATACATAAAAGTTGTACCTAATAGCCCCACTCTACGGTAACTTAGGAAATAATTAACATTTTTTAATTATATTGAACTCATTTTAAGAAGCTCATAGAATTTCTATAATGTATGAGATAAACTCTACAATTTTTTCCATATTTTCCCACGATTCTGCCAAAGACTGAACTTGGTAAAAAAAGTTGTAAAATTTCAAAAATGTATAATTATTTGGCCGATGATATTGTTACGGAAATTTCCGTACAACACAAACTAGGATACAATACAAAAGGGCGCAGTGTTACGGAAAATTTCAAAATACTAGCCTTGGCTCATGCAAGATTGTGTGCTAGATGTACGGAAATTTCTGTAATACTGAATACTCTAATTATTTATAACCAAAATATCAAAAATCAGTATATATTATATTTTAATTTTTATTGGAATATTATTTTCTATATATTTAAAAAAATTTTTTTTTAGTAGAAAATGAGTCCAAGAAAATGAAAAAATCTTAATTATTTCGAAAGTTATTCAAAATTTTATGAAAAATACAATCATGCACTATTTATGCAATATTTTCTTATAGAATTGACAAAGTCACTTCACCTTCGATTTATTTAATGCAGAATTTACTAGCTTTCGAACTATTTTGAGAAAAAATGTAATCTTGAAGATTATAAAAATTAGGAGATGTATGATGATAGTGTATATATATATTTTTTTTAGATTTGATAAAGCATTCCATAATATTCTAGACTTAAAAAACGTTAAGGGGGTTGGCTCTAGGCAACCTTACTTTATTGGCAAGAGTTTAACTTAGAATAAGAAGAGGAAAATTCCACCGAATGGGGGAGGGATAGTAGATACAAAATTAGCATGCAGGACATTGATTTATAATTATGGAGAACTGTTTCGCTCTCGTGCACGCAATGATTGGCCATTTCGAGAATCGCGTTGCGTTTGCGACAGGAAAAACAAGAGGATTTACATATCTGAGCTGAGAGCATGTAGAAGATGCCGAGAATCGTACATTGCGTATAGTGAACTTAATCGAGAACTTCGCACTATAAACTCCTCAGAGTTCCTGTCGAATATTCTACGTGCTCGATTTTCTAGAGAGAGATTGAATATTGGTGTGCCACTTTTGATAAAGAAAGACATTTGAAATTCCGATGAATGTTTTGAAAATCCTGTCTGCATTCACAGCAGGAAATAAAAGAAGTTGATGACTTTATAATAATTCAGAACCAAATGGTCGAGCAAATGATATGAAGCATATTTCTAATATCTTGTGAAACAAATATCATCTATTGGTAAATGTTAGTCCTAAAAAGAGGAATTCCTTAATGCAAGCTAAAATATAGAGACTATCAGTGACAGTTAACAAGCGTTCGAGTGCTAAACGGCCATTAAAATGACTATATCAGCCGGGAGCCATTACCCGAGTCGAGAGTGGGCTTTCTCTGTTTTCTTCTTCTCATACCGGACGGAAACCAGTACTAACTACATTCTATAACTATGTTTAGTATCCTGGCACTGGCGCCCACGCCTACCATTGTGTCCTATCGGCGCCCAGAATTGAACTACCTAGAATAATTTCCAAGGTGAGCGATGCAGATTGCCACAGAAAACAATCGTGTTCGCATTATACATTCACCAGTCATTGTCAAGACACGCACTTCATTACTGACGAATCAAACTCCGGGATTAACAAATCGCCTCTTACTGGTGAAATTCAGGACTGATCTCTATAATTCTACTGATCGATCTGAACAATAATTGCTAATAAAAGAATAAAGATTATAATTGACAGGATGCTATTAATCTCGTTTTCTCCGATATTGATTATTTATCAATTATAGCCATCAGCGCAATTTTTATAATTGCTTTTCCGGAAAGGGTGCTCGAAAATATATTATAAAACTTGTGTTCGTACATCCAAGTGGAAGGTTTCTTTAGACAATTTTATTATTCAAGATTTGTGGAACAGTCTAGAATATTGTGGACGATTTTGACAAATTCTGAAATTTTTTTGAAGAATCTGGAGGATTGTAGAAGATTCTAAAAGTGTATAAAGTATTCTGAAAAAGTGTATGAAGCATTCTGAAAAAGTGTAGAAGATTCTAACAGCTTAGAGAAGTGTCTAGAAAATTATGGAACAATCTAGAATATTTTGATTAACATTTTGGGGAATTTTTGAAGACTCTAGAATATTGTGAAAAAGTCAAAATAATTCTACAAAGGATTCTGTACGATCCTGAGCGATTCAAGGGACTTTTTAAGACCCAGAAAGATTCGGAAATATTCTGATACATCCTACAAGTTTTTCAAGAAATCTACATGTAAAATTCTGAAAAGCTGTACAGGCTTTTATAAAATTCTGGAATATCCCAGAAAATTTTTTTGCACGGAGAAAATCTGATTAGGAAACTTTACCCAACTTTTGAGTACAATTGGGATATATGGACCAGTTGGAGAATGTTTAACATTATTGTAATAATTTGTGACGTGCAAAATGTTAAAGAATACATGACAGTTCGGTAACCTTTAATAACGCAGATTAAAGTTTCGAAACAGTAAAGATTTTCAAAGGTAAAAATTAATGCACGTGGTGTAATTATTAAAAACTATTCTGTCATATACATTGACGCAAAATTGGATAAAATTTCATGCTAGTTAAGTAAAGTTAATATAAAGTTAATTATTAATATAAAGTGAAGTAAACTTTAAATTATACAACGTTAATAATTCCATTAAAATTGGTTATAGAATGACAAATTTTGGTAAATCTTTCTCAGTAAAAAATGTATTATTTACTCGAAAGTTCGGTAAATTTGTATTACTATTATTATTTATTTACTTTTTACATTACGTTTTAAATTACGTTTTAAATGAATTGTAAAGAAAAATTGCTTCTGGTTATGTTATTATCTCCTCCATATTGTATGAAAGTTTATCCACTGTAGAGGAGCTTTTCATTCTTGCTACGTTAGACTTTATTCGACAATCTCCCACCACCTCCCTAATCTTTCAGGAACGAATGCAAGTATTGAGCACCTCGAAGATATTTAACAATTTTTTAATTTGGAAGAAGGTGTTAAATTTTCAACTTACTTATACTCCTTGTTGACGTTTAGTATTTAATAATGGAAATCAGTTGTAAAATTGCAAAATAAAATTATAGTTTATTTAAGTAGGAAATTACAAAGTTGATTACATGGATCGAAGTTGACGGACGCCCTTGGCGTAAACCCGTAAATCAGTGACCTCATTTTCGTGGTTCCTACTAAATTTGTAGTTTTTCCCTTCATTTAGTGCGGTGAAAAAATTATTTTTCATTTATAAAAATAGTAGGAAAAATATGTTTCATGCATTTATTCGCAAATTTTAAAAGATCAATTAATTAAAAGTAATTAATTTAAAAGTAACTGAGGCTCAACTTTCCATTGCTCACACGTTTCGAGAAGGATTTTTCTATATCGGAAAAAGATGGCTATTATTGCCATCTTCGTATGAAGATCGTGTTATTGCAGAATTACTATTTTGAATAAATAAAAAACATTGTTCGGTAAAATATACTCTTCTTTATATTTCCAAAATCGAATTTCCTTCTGATCATCACTTTTCCTTACTTCACTCCTTTTTTAAATTCATTTTATTCAAATGAAAACAACAGTTTCAATTATTGTACATAAAATATAAAAAAATTTCACTTTTTCATAATTGTCATGTTCAGCAGGGCGGAGTGAAAATGAAAAAATTAATCGAATCGTTTAAGCAAAAGGAAAAAATGTGTGGGTTAGCATCCGAAAAATGTAAAAAAAAATTTTTTGAAACCTGTTAATATCTTCTGCTCCCTTTTTTGATTTGAAAATTCAAAAAAATTTCCTATTGGTGAAAAAATTATGGCAAATTTTTTATATGTGCAGTTTTTGCTAATAAACAATAACAAAAAAATCAAAAAGAAAGTTTTGCTGAATTTAGAATTTTTTGAAAATGACCAAAAAACATGTTTTTCTAGATTTAGTCGAATGCACACATTTTGGAAAAAATTGAATATGTCGAATCTGAAATTTCTTTAGCTTCAACCAAAGAAACATGTTGTTGTTTTCCTTTTTCAAAAAAAAAACATTTTTCGTATTGTTTAAAAGTTTTAAAAAAGCAAAATTCATGACTTTTGAACGCTTTAAGTACCACGAAATTTTTTTTTTCGAAAAAGAAAAATAGTAACATGTTTCTTTGGTTCAAGCTGAAAAAATTTCAGCTTCGACATATTCAACTTTTTCTAAAATGTTTTCAAAAGACTAAATCCAAAAAACATGTTTCTTGCACATTTTCAAAAAATTCTAAATTGAACAAAAATTAGGTTTTGAATTCCTAATTCTTTGTTATTGTTCTTTAGCAAAAACTCTAAATATAAAAAATTCGCCATAATTTTTTAACTAATAGGAATTTTTTTTTTGAATTTTCAAAAATTTAAATTTTCAAATCAGAAAAGGAAATAGAAGATATTAAGCGATTTAAAAAAATTTTTAAACTACTTTTTCCGGATGCCAACTTACACATTTTTGCCCCTCAGCTTAAACGATTCGATTAATTTTTGCATTTTCACATCGCCCTACTGAATATGACACTGATGAAAAAGTAAATTTTTAAAATATTTTATGTACAATAATTGAAACTGTTGTTTTCATTTGAATAAAATCAATTTAAAAAAAGAATGAAGTTAGAAAGGAAAAGTGATGATCACGAGGACACTAGATTTTGGGAAGAGTATATTTTATTGAACAATGTTTTTATCTATTCAAAATAATAATTGAGTAAACGGTGCATAAGTCCATTTTTTATGTTTCTGAGATAATTGCAAAAATACTGTATCTTGAAAACGAATAATAACATCTAAATTCTAATTTCAACATTAAAATTAGTTGACATCCACAATAAATATCAGAGAGAGAGAAAATATTTACCTAGTCCCGTATTGACGTAATTAACGAAATTAAAATGGACTTATTCACTTTTGCCCGCTTATGAATAGACTTTTCAAGTTTTAAACGTGGAAACAAAAAAAAAGTATTTCGTATAAATATGACTACTCTCTATCATATTTAATCCCCTCAAATGATTTTTTTGTTTTTAAATCTTCATTTTTGTAACTTCATTACATTATAAAATACTGTCAAAACATGGTTAATTTTTTATAAATCGTGAAATTTTTTGCATATTTTTAAGAAACAGTTCATAAGATTCATAAATCTGTTATAAACAAACTCTTGAAAAAAAACCCATATTGCATATGGGTTGCATATTAACTTGATTATTGGACGTTAAATGGGATTTTGAATTTGATTTCGGTCTAATTTAAATTTCTTAAACTTCAATCTGTTATAAATTATAATTATTTATAAATCGGTTATAAATTATAATAAATTTTTAATAAAAAATTTTTCTTTGGATTTATGCAGTTTTGGTAAAGTACAATATTTTAAAAATGAAAATTCTTTACCTAAAAATATTTTTTCCTAAATATAACACTGACACACAGATTCCTAAGATCCTAAATATATACTGCCGTCCCAAATTCAAAAGTCGTATTTACGTATTTTGTCGAAAATGAGTTATGATAATGGACGTGTTCCTTATAACCTGCAAAATCGTCCTGTATAACTAATAATTAGCCTATTTGTTGCGAAAATGCCTATTTTATATAAAATATTTACGTATCTTTCAAGGTCAAACATTCGCGATAATTTCTAATGTATCTACTTGCGCATGTGCTGCGAGGAGATGGTTTACGTTTGTAGGTTATGTTATCTATTATATTTGTAGCAAAAATTTTAATCTCCTTGAATTGAAAAGATAAATAAATAAAAATTAGTTATAGTACAACGTTTCTTTGCTTTTATCAACCGTTTTTATTTAATAACTTTGTCAAAATAAATTTACAAACAGATACGAAATTCTGACATATCACACAACGATCACTGATATTATCGTAAGTGCAATTTCATATATAAAAAGCAAAAAATGTCAACTTTTTTTTGCACCATTAGAAAATCTAACTTTTAATTAGTCTAAAACATCTATCTTTTACTCAACATTATGTTTATTCTTGTCAGCAAAACTTGAAACGTGCTTTCACGCTCTGCAAAAAATTTCAGAAACTGTAGATACGACTTTTGAATTTGGGACGGCAGTATAGAATCTACGATTATCTCAATTGTTTAAAAAATGGACTTATTCATTCTTGGCCGCTTACTCTTCAATTCTGCATATATATATATATATATATATATATATATATAAGATACTTTGGTAATTATCTAGATCTCGAGGGTATTTTAAAATTCACTGGTTTCAAAATTTCTACATTCTTTTAACTAAAATACATATTTTTTAAATATGAATTAAATTAGTAAGCTAATGTGCCCACTATTACGTTTATTTATTGATAAAAACAAATAAAATATGATGCTTGAAAATTACTAGGGGCACCTAAAAGCTTTGGTCACGGCACTGGTAGTTTGTGGCAATTTTATCTACAAAATTATGCATCCGCCCCTGACCTCTGTTTCTCACAAGCGCTAAAGCGTATATAAAAGAGTTTCAAATTTCACCTCTCAGCGTAAAGCGTGCGTCTGCGTAATTTTGGCGAAAGCGTCTTTTGTGTGTTATTATTTATTAGGTTTATTTATGGTTATATTATATGTGTATGGTAGTTATAGGTTTTGTGAGCGTATTTGCGACAAAACTGAATTCTGATTGGCTGTGACTGACTAATGTGTATGTAAGACTATGCTGTTGATTGTGCTTTACTCAACTGATCAGTAATTTTTATCTAACGTTTCATATATTATGCAATTATGCGCATTAAAATTTCAACTATCAAGTGCAGTATTAATTACAGTACAATTCGGAAGATATTCGTATCAATCTGTCGTACTTTCATGTTCGTAAATCAAATTTCATTTTACCCAACTAGAAATGAAACTTTATCAAACTCTCCACATGTCCCAAGTTTACCCAACTGAGTTGGGTAAAGTTTCTCGAACTATTTGTCTTCGTGTGGAGATTCTGGACATTTCATCAAAAATTGAAAACTGCTTTGGGAAACTCTAATTCTTTAAATTGGAATTGGTCATGCTATGAAATTGATGCATTGATCTCTAAAGAGGATAAAATGAGCCGATAAAATATTTTATTTTAAATGAACATTTTAACACTTGTTTGTTTTCTATAGCTCAATGTCGTTTTCATAACACTCAGAGAAGTGCTTAGTTACATGCAAACATCCCCAGATAGCCTACATACTTGGACTGGGGTAGAATATACGTAAACAAACGCGAGCAGCAAGTAGTGTTATCAGCGACGCGCAGCGTCGTCTTTATCGCAGCGACGAGTGTCTCGTTATCAGGCGGCCATTAGAATATCTAAATACCACCCAAGGCCCGAATCACAACCCCGTTGGGGTATGTACCACTTGACAAAGTCGAGGACCGAGATCGCATGCGACCACTCGATAACGTCGGCTCGACTATTCTCACCTCTCTACGTCTTCACCTCGCTCACTTTGCTCACTTTTGCCTCTACTTGGTTCGTGTCGTCTCCTCTTATTTATATTCGTCAATGTTAGTCCGCCTCGCTTATCGGCTGCTACCAGCCGAGCGTCATCGCTCTCATTCTCATCCACCTTTTCCTCCTGACCCCTGTCAAAGAGGGTAAAGAATTCGAGAAAGGAGGAATCTTTCTCCACTAAAGACGTCGAAACTTGGAGCCTTGAAAAGAGTCGATCATCGGGAGATAGAATTCTGATCTCTGTGTTAGGCGTACGTAATATACCTTATGTAATTTACGTACGTAATATTCCTTATGTAATTTACGTAGTTTTTACATGTAAATTACGTACGTAATTTACGTCTAGAGATGGGACCTTACCGATATGACGGATAAATTTACCAATTTTACCGGTAATGACAGGTCAAACTGGTATATCTGGTAAAACTAATATTTTAAACAAATTATCATTTTTGGAATGATAATTCATGGTGTAAATGAAGTTTGACGTTCATAAAAGTATAATTACAGAAGGATTTGTCCTAGAAATGAAAAATTTCACTAATCAAGTAAAAATACGGCATTATAACCTCAAAGCTTAGGCAGATCAGGCGGTGATTTTGAAATTGTACTTTTTAAATTTCAATGAGTAATTAGTTCAATATTAGTTCAGC
>JBAGKK010019748.1:0-30250 GCA_037177015.1 Euceroptres primus | reverse complement strand
TTAAAAATTAATTAACCAATATTGTTAAATATTCCACTAGACCAACAGTAATAATTTTTATTAAAAAAACAAATTTTAAAAAAATTATTTAAACAAATGGAATTTGTTTAAACAATTAAAAATTAATCAAACAATGTTAATAAATATTCTACTAAAGAACTATTTATAATTTTTAATGAAAAAAAGAATTTTTAAAACAAAAATTATTCCATTTGTTTCAATAATTAAAAATTATTGAACCAATGTTAATAAATATATTCTACTAGACCAATAGTAATAATTTTTAGGAAAAAAAACGAATCAAAAAAAATTTATTTTAACAAATTCCATTTGTTTAAATAATTGAACATTAATTAACCAATGTTGATAAAATATTCCACTAGACCAATATAAATAATTTGAAGTAAAAAAAAGACAAGAATACAGTGCTCAAAAGGTCGATTTCATGAAGAATTGACATTTTGGTTTTAAGGGTAGTTTTCAGGAACTCAAAAACTCAAAAAAGTGATTTTTCCCCATGCATTACATGGGAAACTTCAAGTCAAAACCGGCACCTGTTAAAATCCAAAAAAAAATTACGGAATTTCTTTTTTCGGATTTGGAATAAAATGGGGGGGGGGGGATCGTTGCCCTCTAGCATGAAAAAAATTTGCCATGCATTCTTGGACCACCAAATACACGATTGCTCATGAAAGGATCATCTGACACAAAAAATTCCGGCGAGATTAGTTAAAGTATTACTTTTTCTCGTCGTTAATCGAAGCATTAACCAATATTTAAATTTTTAATAAAATGGCGGATGTTTAAACAGAAAATTCTTTTTTCGCGAAAGAAACGTTCATTTTTTTGTTGTAAAAAAAATAATCGATTAAATAAAAATTCCAACGATCAAGGATGAGAATTTTTATGTTATAAATAACTGGTAAAAATTTGGTAACGATCGGATAAGTCGTTTTTTAGATTTCGTGTACACCGCAAAACGCCTTTTTTTTGGACCTCTGGGAGATTGGCTGTAACTCGCTTGTTTTACCATGAATTTTATTATGAAAAAAAACACTGCAAAACATGAAAAACACCGCAAAACGCCTTTTTTTTGGACCTCTGGGAGATTGGTTGTAACTCGCTTGTTTTACCATGAATTTTATCATGAAAAAAAACACCGCAAAACATGAAAAACACCGCAAAACGCCTTTTTTTTTGGACCTCTGGGAGACTGGCTGTAACTCGCTTGTTTTACCATGAATTTTATCATGAAAAAATTACTGTAACTGCTTGAAACATGTATTATTTGAATGCTACAATATTGATTTAAAAGCAAATAAACCAATCTTCGACAAAAATAGTAAAAATTGACTTTTTTTGGGTGCTCTAACCTTGACTAACCCCTTAAAGAAGTAACCTTTAAAAAAGAATTCCTTTTCATTAATTTATTGTCATCATGTCCTGCGACCATTTTATATCTTAATTGAAGTTAGTCGTTTTGTTTGAAAAGAATAATAATTTTCATTTTAGGTTAACGAAATTTTCATTTTAGGTTAACGAAAATATAAATAGATTTTTTTCAGAAAATTCATATTATTTATCATTGAATGAAATTACGATATTACAATAAATGTTGAAATATATATTTAATTCGTTCTCTATAGCCCATTCATGTATTTTAAGGGCTGAAGATTGTGAAATATTACGTTGGTTAAAAATGTTAAGAAAGACCATAAATAAATTCTAAATACGTTTCTTGATCATGTTCTCTACTATTTTCGTCATATTTCAGATGCATACTTACAGAAAAAAGTGCTTTAATCGAATTTGAAATATTTTTTCAACAAAAATTATTAGGTGAATATTGATGATTTTTTTATTTTCACCCATAAAACAGATTTGTTTGAAGGAACGACTGAAAAATTTTGACAAAAAAAATTTCCGCTACTGCAAAATTACCGAAAAAAGAAATTGCTGAAGAATAAATAGCTATCTCGACATTGTAAAATCGCCGACAAAATCAAATTCCCAACACTGGGAAATTACCGACCCTGGAAAATTGACGACAGTTGAATTGACATTATCGAAATTGAAAATTCCCGACAGAAAATTGCCAATGAAACAAAATCTGCAAAATTAGCAGAAATAATCTGTTGAAATAGGGACAGCTGATTTTTTTCTGTGATATTTACAGAAATTTCGGGTGAATTAACAAATGGTTGGTAAATTTTACATATATATTTGTAGGATTAACAAAAATGTCTGATATAATGTCTAAATGTCTAAAATGTCTGAATTATAATAGAATTCTAATTTTTCTGAAAAAATGTTAATCTGACATTTCTGTTAATTCCTCACTGTAACATTCGCAACGCTAAAAAATTCCCGAAAAAAATAAAAAATTGTTTTAATGAATAGATAATTAAATAATTTTAATAATAATGTAATTTAAAATATTTAAAAAATACAAAATAACTTTGATTTTATTTATTAAACTATTATTCAATATTATTTATTTATTTAGGATGACTGAAAAATCCCGAAAAAGAAAATTTCCGGCGCTACGAAATTCTCAACTGAAAATTGCCAATATGTATTGTAAAATCACTGACGCTGGAAATTCCCCACACTGGAAAATTTCCGAAATTGTAAAATTCTTTCAAAAAACTAAACATTTTTTATTACATAAACAAATAATTCTCAGTGAGGGATTATATTGACCCTCGATGGAAATAATCGTTTATAACGTTGGATGTTAATTTTGCCAAATTTATTAAAGTTATTTAAAAAAAATATATTTTAAATTAAATTATTATTGAAATTATTTAATTATCTATCTATTTATTAAAATAATTTTTTAAAATTTTTTTCGGGAATTTTCTGGTGTCGCGAATTTTACAGCGTCGGTGGTTTGATAATATTGGCAATTTTCTACTGGGAATTTTCAAATGTGGGGCATTTTCAATTTTAGTAATATTATAAACCGTCGGGGATTTTCCAGTGTCGGGAATTTTATATTGTCGATTTTATAATTCCGGGAATTTTATTATTCGGAAATTTTCTTTGTCGGGATTTTTCAGTCGACCAATTTACTTATTAAAACAATTTTTAGTCTTTTTTCCGAATTCTCTAATGTCGGGAATTTTTTATTGACGGGCATTTTACAGCGTCAACGATTTTGCAATACTGGTTATTTCCTGTCAGGAATTTTCATTGTCGGTCAAATTATAAACTGCCGGAAATTTTCTAGTGTCGAGAATTTTGCAGAGTCGAGAATTTTATATCGTCCACGATTTTATAATGTCGAGAATTTTATTTTTTGGAAATTTATTTCGGGAATCTTGTAGCGTCGAAAATTTTCATTGTCAGGATTTTTTAGTCGTCCCTGTTTATTTGAGAAGTAAGTTTTTCCCCTGAAGTATGAATATTCGAATTTTCGATATCAATTTTTAGAATAGAAAAATGAATAAATTTTTCTTCAAATCTCTTTATTTTTTAAATTAATGAACATATCTCTAAAAATCCACTTTTATATGTTTTTTCTTCAAGTTTTTATATATTTAAGGAACATGCTGTGCAAATTTTATGTGAACTTAACCATTTTTATGATTAGGAACATTTTTTATGCATGATGCGAAGAAACGTTAAGGAAATCGTTCCTCTGCAGAAGCTCTACAAAATACTATCCTAGATTTTATGGATATCTGGCTCAGTTCACAAGAAAAAATCAAAAATTGAATTTTACGTAGAAAGAAATATTCTTCTAAGTCTCAAAAATGTTTTAATTACTAAAACAATCTTCCACACTCGTAGAATTTCTAGAAAGTCAGTAATTTCGTAAAACTATTCATTTACTTTTTAATAAGAATACATCGCATTCCTGCTTAACGCAGGAATGCAAAATTTTATTCATGCTCACGGAAATCTTTAAAATTTTTAATTTAAAAATTTATTATGATCCAATACTACTCTGAAAAGATTTTTTTATGTTTGTTAAGTAACATTTGAAATTTATTCGATCATTACTGGTGTGGATTCAACGAAAAGAAAAGTAGGAAGAGAAAGAGAAAAACAGTATAATTAAGGAGAACATAAATTAATTAGCGCCAGAGATAAACTAATTTTACGATTCGCAGAATCCATAAAATGGAAACAAAGAAAAAAGAGTTTACGATTTTTAATGGCTTTTAAAGCATCCGTTGCAAGGTAATTTTTATTGAATTACAAATTGTAGCATGCACCCACACGAGAGAGTAAACATTATAAAACACCAGAGCAAGTTTTAATTAATGTACATTGTACCGTCCACTCAGGCTAAAGTGGATCTCAGTTTTTCGCATGAGAAAACTAAAAATGCAGATCAATTCAACAATTCTCCAGACACACTTTTCAACAATGAAAAACTATAATATCCCTTGTGTGAGGAATACGCAGATTCCAGATATGAAATAAGTTTCTGAATTCGTATTAGCATTGCACTTTAATATCCGAGAGAAAAAAGAATAGCAAATATTTAATATTCTGTAGACAGCTCTTATTCAGTAATTTCGTTCTATCGAAGAAAAAACTTTTATGTTTATTGGAAAAAACTGAATGACTGAATATTCCAATCGACGAGCGGATATTTGCTGCGTTCGATAGAATTTACAACACAGATGCATGCTTGTTTTAGATTGATGTATTCAATGGTAAAATATGCTTTCGTAACTTTATGCCTGATATCTCTTTTCCATTAAATTTTATTCTGACAGATACTACATTTCGATTTTCGATTAGAATGATATTGTTCGAACTATATCCGAAATGGGCAAAAAGTAGTGAAAAGAAATCCCAACATTTGATGAAAATGTTTTTTTTTGGGTGAAAGGTAAGCTTGAAAGTTTGTGAAATTAATTCCTGTATTAAATAAAATTTTGCAATGCAGAATCCGAGAGACAAGATTCTTCTTTTATATAGAAAAAGTTTCTCGTGAATAATGTCTGTCAGGTTGGGGAAAGGAGATAAGATATTTGTCAGAATGAAATGCACGGCTGTTGCTTCAGGAATGGTTGATTCTCTGCTATATAGTAATTTAATATGCAGGTCATACTCCCAGAGGAGATACAGTATAAGGTAAGAAACTGACCCGAGTTGAACGAAACATATACAACCACCTGTGTATTCTATCCTGGAGGAATTATGTGGATTTAAATAACAGAATGTAACAGAATACTGCATAGTAACATTATTCATTGCATTGGTTACATTTGCATTCAGTATTACTTAATTAAAAAATAGTTTTTGTTAATTAAGAATTAATTAAAATATAATCATTATTAATTCATAATAAATATTAATTAAGATTCTTAATTGATGAATTGCAAATGTAAGCCCAGTTCTCTGATAGAAAATTGTATAAAACACTAGATTTCTCTCCAATCAGACTGATAAGTCCACCACAAATAATAAAATCGATTGCCAGTGTAATTTATAATTTTGAATGGAAAATATTTGATGAATTTTTGAGCATTTCAAAGTCAAAAAGTGAAAAACGTTTATGTACTATTAAAAAAAATTGATGTGAATAAAGAGATCTGGATATTCTAAAAAAATGTTTTTATTCTGAATTTAAAAAAGTGTTTTTTATACACTGAAGCGATTAAAAGCATCGATGAAAATTATTGCAGAAATTTTCTTTGAATTTTTATAGTTTTGAAGAAAATTGGGGTAACTAAAATCAAACAGATGCAATTGACATTTCGATTTAACCTAAATTACCTTCTTTCAATAACGATTCAAGCGATAAATCGAAATGCCAGAATCAAAAAGAAAAACATACATATCACAATTGGGTCAAAAAGTAATCTTTTAAAGCAATTTTTGAGTTTAAGGAAAAATAACTGGATTTATGACTGAAAATGGTTTATCAAGTCGATAGGATCCGGATATTCATCCGTGAATATCCGAAAAAGAATTACTTCAAAAACGTGTAAAAAACTGCAAATTATTTTTTAATAGCCAGTTTTTCAAGAGTTACGATCTTGAATTTTTTAATTTTGAAACTATATTTTCTATGAAACAAAGAATTTTTTAGGAGTATTTTTCCAGTCAAAAAATATATCTCTGAAAAAGTAGTAGAAAACAGGAAAAGCAGAATCTCATATACACTTCCGTCAGAAAATATATGAGACCACCTATTTTTCGCGAGATGCTTAAGTTTTCCTAATTCTGGTAATGTACGAGATGCTTTTTCCACAAAATAGCACAAGAGGTTCTAAAATTCTTTATTAAATAATATGAAAGTCAAGTGATCATGTCAATTTTTAAAGAAAATATAGTAGAAATAGGTAGATTCTTCGATTTTTTCGTAAATTTTGAATAATTTATGAAATACAATGGCTGAACTTGGCGCAAGAAATTAGTTTTGGGCATAAATACACACGTTAAATTATTTTCCTTAAAATATCATGAAAGATGTCAAAATTCCACATAAAATGACCTCAAAATGAAGTGTATTGTCAATTTTTGCGGAAGATATTGTGAAAAAATCCAAAATTTCAAACTTTTCTTAAATTATGAATAACTCCCAAAATAATTGACGTTTTTAGATGTTCTTTTGGTCATTTTAAAGATAAGTATACGTAGAATATAAACAACGTATCAAGAAAATTATACTAATCTTTCCCTATAGATTCAGCCAAAGTCTAAACTTAGGACAAAAAAGACGTAAAAATTAAAAAAATTCTTATACTCAAAAGAAGGATTTTAAAAATATATAAAAATGATACCTAATTCGCAAGAATTATTTAAATTTTCTTAAAAAATATAATATAATTATTTTTAGCATTTTTTATAAATAATACTGCAAGTTTGAATTTTTACGACTTTTTTGTCCTAGGCTTAGACTTTGGCAGAATCTAGAGAAAAATTAGTATAATTTTTTTGATAGATTGTTTATAATCTACGTAAATTTGCCTTTAATATGTGCGCAAGAATATTTGAAAACGTCAATTATTTCTGGAGTTGAAGGGTGGCAGTACAAAATACAAAAATACAAAATACAAAATACAAAAACAGTAACCAAAATTTTTGTCAAAAATTGGCTTTTTGGATAAAAAGTTCTTAAAAAATCAAATACACGTTGTGTTAAAAGGATTTCGTCGAAATTTCATTTTTATCCCTTTATACTACTTCGCCATAAGGTTACCGATAGTTTTTAAAAATAATTTTTACAATTTTAGTAATTTAACAATTTAATAATTTAATTTAATAATTTAATAATTTAATAATTCTACAAATTTAATAATTTAACAAGCATAAATGCATCTCAAAGAAGGTTTTCCAGACAGAAATTAATTTTAAAAAATTTTTCTGTAGTTGCAAAAATTGAAAAGTAGAGTTTTCCAGAACTGTAATTTTCTAAAGAAATTTGATATTAATTAAATTTGATAATACTTAAAGAAATTTATTTCTCGAAATTATGAAACTTTATTGATAAAAAAATATAATTTTATTTTTTTATCAGATTTTCAACGAAAAATTGTTTGACTCAGTGCGATACCGACACACTAAATCTTGATTTTCTTGGAACAGAATAATTTCTTTTTATCAAAAATTTTTTTCTCATTCACCATACCCATATCTCGGCAGCAAGTTTTTAATTTTATAAAATATTGAAAATTCAATTTTTAATCGCTATCCAAAGCCGATTTCGAATACCTATGAAATTCTACCCTCAAAATTCTCAGTAGATTTACTTGGAACTGGCCAACTTTTTTTCACCAAATTTTATTTACCCGTATTCAACAACTCAATATCTCGGGAGCAAGTTTTTTTCTGTTTAAATTAAAAATTGTGTTTTTTATTACAATCCGCAGCCGAGCCCGCTCTAATTTTTGGTTAGTGTCACTTCGAGATTGTCAACTTCCACATGTATTTCCTCAAAACTGGATAACTTTTTCTAATCAAACTTTTTTAGCCACAATTCAGCAACACTTCAGCTCGGGAGCGGACTTTTGTTTTATCTTTAAATGGCGATTTCGATTTTACACAATGTTTTTTCGCTCTCCTGAAAAATTCACATTTTGTTGGTTATCTAGTTTTGTACTGCTACCCTTCATTCATAATTTAAGAAAAGTTTTAAATTTAGGCATTTTTCACAATATATTCCTAAAAAATTGACAAAAACACTTCTTCTGGATGTCATTTTATGGGGAATTTCATTCTATTTTGAGGGAAAAAATTTAATTTGTGATTAGCCAATATTAGGAGATTTTATGCAGTTAACAAAAAGCAGGTGGTCCGATCTTATACGTCGGTAATTCATATCCTATAAAATGTAAAAGAATTAAAAGAAGAATAAGTTTGAATTTAATTTGAATAGTTGGAAGACATTTTCCATAAAAAGAAGTGTAAAAAAATTATGTCGTTCAGCCTTTTAAGAACAATTAAATCTACTTTTTTGTATCTTTTGTACTCGTCTTCCACAATCAATCACACATGTAAAAACAACATAATTCACTGAAAATTGTTTTCATGATTGCACGTTTCATTTTGCATATGTAGGGTAAATATCCTAATCCTTGATCATGTCCCAATTCTAGGTCACATGCATTTTGAAAAGTTTATTTTGGCCAAAATGAAATAAAAACCAATACTACTAATTTTTTAAAATAAAGACCGTTCATTCTTGATTAATTGTGCCAGAGCGAAAGGTAACACATTACTTTAAAATTTAGGAGATCAGGAATTGAGAAATTTAGAATTTTTTATATAAATTCTACTATTTAAGGCATTTTTGATCCATTTATCTTTTTTATATGCTCATTTTGAAGAAAAATACTCAAATTATATGACGGATTCAAAGTTTTTGTTTTTAAACTTTAGAGAAATTTTATATATCCCAACAACTGGAACTCGTAACCTTAAATGATCAGGAATTGGGACATCTACCTTAGTTTTAATTTACGGTAAAGGCATCTGGCCTGGTTTTCAAGAAAGTTAAATTAATTGTAAGTTTAATTAGCGGTATATAATGCAATGACAATATTGAGATCGATAGTAAAGTTAATATTGAAATTGATCTAAAAATTGAAATAGATGTTGATGTTAATGTTGTACCCAGATTAAATTGCTTTTGTTGAAAGTTATGAAAGTGCTGACTCACCAATAGTAGTGATAAGTGTGAGGGAGTAAAGGAGGCTGCTGCTGAAGGTCCATCTCCGCAAGTGCGATTGCTTATCACGAAGATCTCTACGTCGGGTTGATATGACGGATTCGTAGACCGAAGGTGAAAGAGGACTTCTCAAATCACGTGCCAGACTCTCCTGAAATTCAAGGACTTCGCGCGCAGCCAATCGAGTCCAGTTCTCCTTATACAGAACGTTCAGATCTTCGGTGAGACTCCAAAGCCTCTCAACTGTTCGTGCCCTCAATTGAACCGCTGTGTTATCCTCTTCAAGACCTGGAACTATTGAGGACGTAGACGACGATCCTCCACTTCCTGAGGCGTCGTGTTTCTGGTTTGACGATGACACTATCTTGGTTGGTGAATCCTGCACAAAAATATACATTTCTTTCCTATTTCACATGGCGAAAATATCAATTTCTACAAACAAAAAAACACTTAATATAGAGAAAAAAAGATTTTCGACTCATCTAGATTATTTTAGGGTGAAAAAAAATTTTTTCCGAGGGTGAAGTTAAGAATTCAAAGAATTCAGAAGATTTAAAAGAATTCAGAAGAATTAAAGGTGAATTCAGAAGAATTCAAGGTGAATTCAGAAGAATTCAAGGTGAATTCAGAAGAATTCAAGGTGAATTCAGAAGAATTCAAGGTGAATTTAGAAGAATTCAAGGTGAATTCAAAGAAATCAAAGAATTAAAAATAAGAAAAATTGTGAAAGTCAGTTTTCACATAAAACCAATACCTTCTCATATGATGAGAATGTAACAAGGTGAATTTACAAAAATAATTCAAAAAATACAAAATAATTCAGAGAATACGAGATAAATTCCAAATAATTAAAGAAATTCAAGGTGAATTCTTGATTATTCGTCTTAAATTCTCCGAAGTTTGTTATTGAATTCAAAAGAATTCAAAAGAATTTTAAAAATTCAAATAATTCAGATTAATTCAAGGTGAATTCAAAAAAATTCAAAGAATTAAAAATAAGATGAAAAGTTGAATTCACAAAAATAATTCAAAAAATACAAAAGGAATTCAAAGAATACAAAATGAATTCAAAAACATTCAAAAAATTCAAGTTGAATTAAAAAGAATTCAAAAGAATTCAAAGAATTTAAAAGAATTCAGAATAACTTAAAGGGTTCAGAAAATTTTAAGGTGAATTCAAAAGAATTCAAAGAATTAAAAATAAAAATATAAGGTTAATGGACAAAAATAATTCAAAAAATACAAAATGAATTCAAAAGAATTCAAAGAATACAAGGTAAATTCAAAATAATTAAAGAAATTCAAGGTGAATTCTTGATTATTCGTCTTAAATTCTCCGAAGTTTGTTATTGAATTCAAAAGAATTCAAAAGAATTTAAAAAATTCAAATAATTCAGATTAATTCAAGGTGAATTCAAAAGAATTCAAAGAATTAAAAATAAGATGAGAAGTTGAATTCACAAAAATAATTCAAAAAATACAAAAGAAATTCAAAGAATACAAAATGAATTCAAAAAATTCAAAGAATTCAAGTTGAATTAAAAAGAATTCAAAAGAATTCAAAGAATTTAGAATAATTCAGAATATTTTAAAGGATTCAGAAAACTTTAAGGTGAACTCGAAAGAATTCAAAGAATTAAAAATAAGAATATAAGGTAAATTCACAAAAATAATTCAAAAAATAAAAAAATGAATTCAAAAGAATTCAAAAAATACAATATAAATTCAAAAAAATTCGAGCAATTCAAGGTGAATTCAAAAAAGTTCAAAGAATTTTAGGTGAATTCAAAAAATTCATAGAATTCAAGGTGAATACACAAGGATTCAAAACAATACAAAGAATTCAGGGTGAATTCAAAAAATTTAAGGCCAATTCAGAAGAATCCAAAGAATTAAAAATTATAATACAAGGTGAATTCACAGAAATAATTCAAAAAATACAAGATGAATTCAAAAGAGTTCAAAGAACTCAAGCTGAATTAAAAATAATTCCAAGAATTCAAGGTAAAATCAAAGAATTTAAAAAATTCAAAGAAATAAAAGCATTCAAAAAATTCAAAGAATTTAAATAATTCAAAGAATTCAAAATAATTTCAAGAATTCAATAATTCCGAGAATTCAAAATAATTCCAAAAATTCAATAATTCCAAGAATTCAATAATTCCAAGAATTCAATAATTCCAAGAATTCAAATAATTAAAAAGAATTCAAAGAATTTAAAAGAATTCCAAAAGTTCAAAAAATTTCAAGAATTCAAAAGAATTTCAAGAATTCAAAGAATTTAAAGTGAATTCAAAAGAATTCAGGAACAAGTATACACTGTACAGTACACCTGAATTCAAGTCTGGTTAACCCCTCTCATTTTTCTCTCCTATTTGACATACATAAAATATCCATTTCTACATAAAAGACACTTAATTTAACGCAGAAAAAGATATTCGCTTTTATTTTTTCTAATGGAAGGGAAAAATCAGTTGGATTTTCAGAATTTTAACTAAACACAACAGAATCACATAGAAAAAAGCTAAGAATAAAGTTCATTGCAGATAATTTTTTTAAAGGAATTAATTTTGATTCAGAAAACTTCACGTCTTTCAAAATACATGCGTTGTCATAGAAAAACAAAAAAAAAATTTAGCAGATAATTGGGTAAAATTTATCTTGCGAAGGTAATTTTTGTTGCAGGTAATTTTTACCGGAAGGGTAAAAATACCTCATCTTTGAATTTTATCTTTTGTTTTTTCTGTGTACAAGACAGCATCTTACACTAGTTTACAAAAAAAATTTAATTTAAATTAATTAAAAAATTACAAATTTTTTCTCCCCGCCACATCTTAATATGATTTTTTTATGTATTTTGGCCCACTTAAAATGAAAATCACACACACAAATTTTTTATGGAATCGTTTTCGAGATATCAATGCTCGAAATTTTTTTTCAATTTTCAAAGTTGTTCCGATGTTTTTGAGTATATCTCGAGTTCTAATTGACCGATTTTCCTAAACGAGCACTCAAATTGAAGGCAACTGAACCATGTATAACTTTTTATTCTAAAGTTTTCAGATCGGCTCAGTATCTCAGACGCTAGCGATTTTAATAAGTTGGAAATATTTGCGATTTCTATTCTTCCCAGGACGATATGTGAATTTTCGACCTCGTTTTTTATCAAAAAATCCAACTTTTCCAACTTATTAAAGTAGCTAGCATCTGCACTACTGGGCCGATCTAAAAACTTTAGGATAAAAAGTTGTAGAGGATTCAGTTGCCTTCAATTTGACTGCTCGTTTAGGGAAATCGGTCAATTAGAACTCGAGATATACTCAAAAACATCGGAACAACTCTGAAAATTGAAAGAAAAAATTTTGAACATTGATATCTCGAAAACGCTTCCATAAAAAAATTGTTGAGTGTGATTTTCGTATTTAGAGGGCAAAAATACGTGGGAAAATCATAATGAGATATGGTGGGCAAAATGGCTGTAAACTAGTGTTATTTCTGTTGGCTTTCCTGGTATTTTGAGTAAATCTAACAGAATTTTCAGTGATTTTCAGATTTTCAGTAAAATTAACAAAAAATTGTATACTGTCAGTATTTCTGTAAATGTAAATAAACGATATTTTTCTCTGAGCTCCATTTAATTCTTTTATTAAAATTGATATTGCAGTAATTGCAGTCTAAATCAAATTCTGCAACACAGTAAATCCCAGATATATTTTTACATTCTCATCAGAGAAGGTATTAGATTTGTGTAAAATTTGACCCTTCCCCCCGTTTTTGTCAAATGTACACGTTTTGAGACCCCCTGAACCCAAAAAAATGGTTTTCGCGAATGTGTCTGTCTGTGTGTCTGTGTGTTTGTGTCTGTCTGTAGATTTTTTTGTTTGTTATTTTTTATCTAAAGTTGGATAAAAACGTTGCAAAAAATTGAAAACTAAAATTATCCGGCGTTGGATAATTTTTATCCACTTCCCGATAAAAATTATCCGACGACGGATAATTGTAGTTTTCAATTTTTTACAACATTTTCATCCAACTTCAGATAAAAAATATATCTGGGATTTACTGTGAAATGAAATTCAATCTTAACAAATTAAAAGGACTAAATTTTCTGCGATGACACATTTTGGAAGCTTTGAATTTCGCAAATATTCAATATTTTGATACTCTAATTCTCTAATCTCAAAGAAAGAAGTTCTATAATCCAGTCTCAATATTTATGTAAATGTATCAAATTTTAAGGATTTTATTTCAAAATTGACCAAAAACGAATAATTAATCGGCTTTACATATTTTTAAAAAGAAACGTATTGAATATTTCTTTAGGGTATATAGATTTTCTCATTCATAGAAAAATAATTATTTATTAGAGTAAATATTGCTGCCTAAAAATTTGATAAAAAATTGTTAATGAATTGGTCTACTTCCGAGTTTGCAATATCATTCAATTGCAATTGCAATATCAATAACATTCAAGTTTTTTATTAAATAATTAATGAGAAAAACAAATAAATGTATTTTGAAAAATTCAACAATTAAGAAAGAAAATAAAATTGCATTACATTATTGCAGTAAATTGCAGTATTACAAGTGAATAGTAATATTGCATGTCAAGACAAAACATTTCTGGAGAATCATTCGATATCGCATGAGTCTTCGTATTTTTTCTTGAAAATCTTGAAACTCAAAAATTTTGGCTCTCGGAATAAATTCTCATCAAGTGTAACGTGTTTTTAGGGCAACGATTCAAAAATTGCTTGTATTCTTTCAGTTTTCCTTTGTCCTGATAATCTTAAACAATAATATAATATTTTGATTCTTTTGCATGAAAAATCAAGAATCTTGCAAGAACATTGCACGTGTGGGCCAAGAAATTTTATTTTTCTCGTTCAATTATTGCTTGCCTCACTTGAATGCACTATTTTTAAATTGAAAAATCGTGAAGGGATTCAAAACTTAAAAGAAAAATAATTTTGGATGCTGTTTAGACTTTTGAACCTGTACAGGAATAAAAATGTTCTTCTTGGGAATCACGCTCTCTAAATCTGAATCAGTGAGAAGTGGGTATCAAATCAGTAAGGATTTTCTCTGACAATCAGTGAGATTTCATTGAAAACTGATTTTCTCTGACAATCAGTGAGATTTCACTGAAAACTGATTTTCTCTGACAATCAGTGAGATTTCACTGAAAACACCAGTGAAATCTCACTAATTGTTAATATAAATCCTTACTGATTTGATTTAGTGACCCTCTTCTCACTGATTCAGATTTAGAGAGCGGGTACAGTAAACTAAGACGAGCTGCAAAAATTGATGTAATTATGATTCCAAAAATTCAAATTTTCTGAAAGACTTTCATTTAAACAGGATATTGTTTACAATTCGACTAACTGATTGAGGTCTTATTTATTGTTCATCACAGAAAAAACTAAGGATAAAATTTGTTGCAGATCATTTTTTAGAGGAATAAACTTCTATTCAGACGGCTTCATATCTTTCAAAATTCATCGGCTGTCATGAAAAAACAAAAGAAACTTTAATCGATATTAGGGTAAAATTTATCCTGTGAAGTTAATTTTTGTTGCAGATAATTTAGACTGCAGAATATATAGGTAAACTTTATCCTTTATGAAGTTTTGAGAATCAGACTATATTGAAGACACATCCTATCATCTTCAACGATATTTATCCTTCATTTTTTTCTGCGAGTGCATAAAACCAACTGTTACATAAAAATCAAAGCTCCTTCAATTTAAATCTAATTTACCTTATCCTCTACTATTATTATTTTTACTCCACCAAGAATAAAACCTCGAATGGAGAGCAGTGTATTTTTCCGTCTGAAAAACGCGATTACCGCCAGAAAATGAATTGCAAAGCCAAGAATTGTGGATTGAAAACTGATATATTATTGAAGCGTTTTGAAAAATACAAGAATTAAGAAAGCAAATAAAATTGTATTAAGTTATTGCAGTAAATTGCAGTATTACAACTGAATAGTCATACTGCATGTCAAGACAAAAAATTGAAACATCTCAAACATTTTGGCTCTTGGAATAAATTCTCATTAAGTGTAACGTGTTTTTAGGGCAACGATTAAAAAATTGTTTGTATTTTTTTTCAGTTTCCCTTTTTCCTGATAATCTTCAATAATAATATAATATTTTGATTCTTTTGCATGAAAAATCGAGAATTTTGCAAGAATATTGCATGTGAGGACCAAGAAATTTTATTTTTCTCGCTCAATTATTGCTTGCTTCGCTCGAATTCATTATTTTTTAATTGAAAAACCCCTGAAGGGATTCAAAACTTAAAAGCAAAATAATTTTGGATGCTGTTTAGACTTTTGAACCTGTACAGGAATAATAATGTTCTTCACAGAAAACACAGAAAAAACTAAGGATAAAAGTTGCAGATAATTTTTTAGAGGAATAAACTTCTATCCAGACAACTTCACATCTTTCAAAACTCATGTGCTGTCATGAAAACACAAAAGAAACTTTAATCGATATTAGGGTAAAATTTATCCTGCGAAGTTAATTTTTGTTGCAGATAATTTAGACCCCAGAATCGAGGTAAATTTTATCCTTTATGAAGTTTTGAGGATCAGACTATATTAAAGACACATCCTACATGGAAAAAATAAGTCTTGGAAAATTTCCTAGATTAGTGCTGGACTTTTGGACGGGCCATCATTTTTGTAAAGTCTCGTATACTTTCTATGAAGGGGTCATAAATTTTCAAGGAAAAATTAGAAAAAGTCACAATCACAATTCTAAAAAAAAATGTTCAATCTAAATTAATTTTCGATAATTATTATCATTTTTTACGTTTTTAGTGCAATTGAAATATAGTGCATTCAAGAACTTACTCGTTTCGCCGCTGCTTACAGCGCCATTTTAAAATATTGAAGCATGAGGCAGCAGTTAAGTGCTTAAGTAGTACAGGTTATAGGATTGTAATTATCAGGTATTCAAATTCTTGTAAAATCGGAACTGATGTAATAGGTTTTGGGGGTTAGGCTTTAAATTTTATACAATTTTGTAATTTTATGTATAGTAACTTACGATTTTATAAGAATTAGTAAATTAATTAATAAGATCTAATTTCGGATACATTTTTTTCAATTAAATGAAAAAATTATCCATTATTAGTGTTTTACAGGAAGAAAATAGAGAGTGTAGACGCAAAGGTTACTTATGTAGTGTCAAAGAGTCTAAATATCTGAAACTTTTTTTTCTTATTTTTTAGGTATTCTTTAATATTAATTGATATCAAGTACATGTCTGTGTTATTAATTGATTTATTCCTTGATTTCAGAGTTTTGTGGGATTTCGTAATCCTCAACAAATTGAAATTGTGGAAAATGGATCGCACGAATACAATTCGTGGCTATCACAGAACGAGTCTCGCGAATTAAATGATTTGTCGAAGTCAAAGTCAGAGGTTGCGTCTGCAGGCGTTAGAGAATTTAGGGAAAGTACAGTTACTAATAATGATTGTGCATGGACATCAGAAACTGGTTTCAAAGTAAATTAATAGTAATTATACATTTCTGAAAGTAAACTATAAATTTTGTATTTTGTTGAAATGCTTATTTACTGAAGTAAATAATTCATGAACATAAAAGCCATCTTCACATTTAAAATTTTAATAAATTAATAAAAAGTTGTTTCAGAAAAATTAAATCACCATCACTATAATACTTCTTTGAGCCTGAAAAGTCGATAATTACGAATATCTGAATTATTTTTTCAAAAAGATACACAACAATTGTTTTAGCAACGTCCTTATTTATTAAAAAAATTATTATTTTGATATAGAATCTAAAATACTTCTCATAAATTTTTGTTAAAAAATTGCTGTTTCTGATCAGAAATTCCATTCGAAATAACCATTTTTTAATAACAATTTATAAAAAGTACTTTTAAATTTGTAATTTTTTTGCCTTTTAAGAGTGTAAACTTAATTAACTTTTGCTCAAATATAAAATTTTCTTAGCAATCATTTTTTGGTGAATTTCACAAATACGCCATTATTATCACAGTATCACATTATATCACATTATCACATAATTATCATATTATCACAAATCACATTATTAATGTGAATTGTACAACTTAAAAACTTTGCATCTAAAAAAAAGTATAAACCACTAAGTTTTATTTTTTATTGTTTTGTTATTAATTTGTTTGATCTCGAATTATATTCTTCAATTATCAAAGAAGGAAATAACATAATTCACTTTCTAAATAGAAATTTAATCATGAACAACGTAATTATTTATTTATACTACATGCGAAATTATTTAAAGAAAGAAAAATTTCATTACATGCATTTTATATTTTTTTTCTGTAGAATCGAACGGTGTAATTAGTTCTTTGTTATAGCTCAGAAATTGAAATAAATTATTGAAACAATTTTAGTTACAATAATTAAAAAATATCATTTTCTTCAAGTAAAATGATCACTTAGTCAAAAAATAATTTTGCTTTAAGGAAAAAATTGTAAATTGTAAAATTGTATTTAAATTATATATTAATTATATTTTACAATTACTTTTAAAAAATTGTTTAAACAATGTATTCAATTTGTTATTCAAAATCACCGTTTAGCAAGTTGTCTAGCTCCCAGCCTTTACCCAGATTATTTTCACGCGTCCATGCATTTTTTAGCCGCAGATTGATGCCAAGATTTTTTACTGTTTTCAGCGTGAATGATTAGCCGAGAGGTTATAGGAATAAGTTGCGTTAATTTAGACTCTAGAATGTTAGGTAGTTCGAATCCCCATAGCGTACGTTCGATTTTTCGAAGCGTTAAAAGTGTGCGATTAATATAAGTAGTGATTGTGTGTGTGTTGATGTGTTAAAATAAATATATAAATTATAGCTAATAATATTATAAATTTAAAAAAGAATTTTTTTATGTTTTATTGATATAAAATGCCTATCTTGGCATTTTTATTGATATAAAATGCCTATCTTGGCATCCTTGGATGCTTAAAAATTCTCCTTTTTAAAAGGATTTAGGCAAATATGTCAACATTTATATAAAAAACTCCGTTTTAATTGATAATTAATTAACCATCATTATAATAATTTTCTATTAGTAGGATATTCTCATTGATTAATTAAATATTTTATTGATTAATTTCCTTCCTTTCCCTTTTATACATAAATTTTATCACAAATTTGTCTGTAGATGTTTTGCTGACGCAGTCTAGGAATGCTTCACAGATTTGTCTACAGATTTTTTGTTGATCCAGTTTAAGAGTGCTTCACATATTTGTCTATAGATGCGTTGATGATGGAGTCTGGGAGAGCGGCAGTGACTATGCTTGACGCAATCTAAGAAGTCTTAGACTTTTTCAAGCATTAGTTGCATCATTTTCTGATCACTATATTTTGAAATTCTCAAATACTTTTGGTCCCATCCTAAACTCACAGGCTCAGTCTAGGAAAATTTCCAGCACTTTTTTTCCGTGTATCATCTTCAACAATATTTATCCTTAATTTTTTTCTGCGAGTGCATAAAACCAACTGATACATAAAAATCAAACCTCCTTCAATTCAAATCTAATTTACCTTATTCTCTACTATTATTATTTTTACTCCACCAAGAATAAAACCTCGAATGGAGAGCAGTGTATTTTTCCATCTGAAAAACGCGATTACCGCAAGAAAATGAATTGCAAAGCCAAGAATTGTGGATTGAGCACTGAGATATTATTGAAGTGTTCTCATTTCAGAGTGCAAGAGACCGACTTACCTATCTCGTACTTTTTACGTCAAAATTACACGAGATAGAGTTCGTTGGGGGGAAGAATAAAAAAGAAGAATGAGCAGGCATTGTGAAGAAGACGAGGAAAAAACGTAGAGACAAGATGAAGGGGATGGGACGATCGATGAGAAAGAAGACTCACTCACCGACTTGAGTCCGCCCTCGAGGGCCATGAAGGCGAAAGCGCCGAGTAGAGTGTAACCAAGTACGAGGACGCAAACGCCGAGGCTGGCAAGAAATCCGGGAGTTTTTGCCGAAGTTGAGGTGCTGCAGCTGCAACAACAGCAGAGCAATTCTGCGCCACGACTCGAGGTGGAAAGTTTGATCCTGTCCGGTGCCGATGATACCGAAACAGACCGACTCGGACAACATCTCGCCGGTCTTTGATAGTATTCGCCAGCCACGTTCTGCATCGCTTTCTTGAAGAAGCGTTTGCTGCACTTGGCCGCAGATGCAGCGACCGCTTTACACGAGCAGTCGCCGCAGCTGCAGCTGCAGCTGGCAGCTTCCTAGCGACTACAGATCTCCGTTGTCGGTCTTTTGTCCTCCATTGGCAGTGCGCGATTCTGTAACAGAAATATTTCATTTTTTCACTTTTCAATCTTTACAATAGGACCGAAAATAAAGCATCAATGTCTACAGTGGACAAATTTTATATTGGGTAATAAGATGAATTTGATTATTTTTAGACCGAATCCATTTCAAATCAGGCAGGCAGTACAACTTCAAGTCATAGAATCGGTCGTTTATGAAATATTTTGTTTTTCAAAGAAAATAAGAAGGCACGTATTTCACCGTTTTGAGAAAATAGTATATTATGCACCTAGGGGGAAAAGTCCCTCTCCCCATTGGTGCATACAATATTTTTTATAACAAATGCATGATTTCTGCCCATATTTGATTTTGAGACCTATTGTCACGGAAAAATTTCCGTGGGAATAGCCTATTGTTATGAAAATTTCCGTATCAATAGGCAACCAAAATTTCCTAAGAGTTTTTACGGTGAGGGGCTGATTATTGCAAAATGCGAGCTTACATATGTATAATTTTTCATTATTTATATATGACGTCATGTTTTACTCCCTAGGGAGTAAAAAGTATTTTTTACTCCCTAGGGAGTAAAAAATTATTAGGGAGTGAAAAGTAGAGGTTCAGCCCCGCTTGATAGGCATGAAAAAGGGCTGAACTCACGCATGTGTTATAAAAAATACATTTTCATGAAGTTATGAGTACTTGAATTTTAAGCTTCTTTTTTAAAAAAAAAACATTTTTCTTTAAACTTCTATAACTTCAGACTCAATTAAGATATTTGAGTTTTCTTTCCTGATTATGGTCAAGTTTATTGGCCTCTTTCAAAATCCGCAAGAAAATTTAAAAAAATATTGAAAATTCGCAAAATGGCGACGATTTTTTTGAAAAAATTATAACATAATTTTCTCAAAAAACCCATCTTGTTTTTTGCCTAATTTTTTGCCAACTTGGTACTCATGTGATGAAGAAAATAGATAACTTTCATGCGGGCAGAACTACTTTTGTAAACAGGAGAATTTTTTTGAATGAAATCGAATTTTCAAATTTTTCTACAACTGACAGCACATACGAAAAACTGTCAACAAAAAAGTTTGATGTTATACAAAAGTTCTGTGCAAAAGACCTCTTAATCTTTTATGATATCTTGCATCGTTTGTGAGAAAAATTTGAAAAGTGCTTTTGTAAAAACAGAAATTGTCCTGGACTCAAAAATGGTTTGGCCAATATAAAACTCGCTGGATGGTTTCCTCATGTAAACATAAATTTTTAAAAAATATTTCTTAACATAAAAAAGATGAATTTTTCAATGAAATTGCCATTTAATGTTTGCAGAATTCAATTTAAAAAATATGATCAATTATATTGAAAAACCCATCTTTTTAATTTTTTCAAATATTTTTTAAAAATTTATGTTTTCATAAGGACAATATCCAGCGAGTTTTATATTGGTCAAACCATTTTTGAGTCCAGGGCAATTTCTGTTTTTACAAAATCACATTTTTTCGAATTTTTTGCAACGATGCAAAATATTAAAAAAGATTAAGAGGTATTTTGCGTGGAACTTTTTTAAAGCATCAACCTTTTTTATGGCTATTTTTTCGTATGTGCCATGAGTTGTAAGAAAAATTCGAAAATTCGATTTGATTTAAAAAATTCTCCTGTTTACAAAAGTAGGTTAGCCCGCATGAAATTTATCTTCCGTTAGTAGAAATTAATTGAAATTGAAAAGTTGAAAAACAATGATTTTTTCAATATATTACGATAATAATAATATATATTTCAATATATTATTATATTCACATTTCTGTTTCGATTATCTTCTCCTGGTATAAATTGATTCATTTTAATATAACAGATTTTTTAGGAGCAATGAAGAAGGAAAGAGCTTCGAAAAGTTAATAAAGTTACTCAAAATCAATATTTTGCAAGAAAATTGGTGTTTTTGGAGTTAAACAAAAGAGGCAAAAAGTCGCAAAAATTTTTTTCTCAAATATTTTTTTTCCTGGAGATTTTTAGAACATAATAACATATCAGATTCTGAAAGAAAATACCGAAACATTCAAAAATTTATCTTTGGGACATCAAAAAGTAAAATACTATTTTTCAAGATTATAAAATTGACGTATCCCAAAAGCAATTTTTCTATGTTTTTGGATGAACTTAAGAAAGACAAATATTACACGTCATGGAATTCGAAATTTGAAAAATTATATGAAATAACATATATTCATATATAAATATCGTTAAATTTTTGTATGAGACTATTAGAATTAATCTAGACATATCTGAAACTTAAAAAAACGCTTCTATTTCAAAAAACGATAAGCAAAATTGTACACGATGTCGTGATTTGGTCAATTAAAATTTTTAAATAATATAATTCAAATGATACCGGGAATCAAGAATTCTTCAATTAAAATTTGAACCGAATGTAAGAATTTTCAAAGAGTTTTTGTATGTAAGTTAACATCTATATTTCTACATTTCTATATTAACTCTCTAAATCTGAATTAGTCAAAAATTAATAATGAAATAACGAAAAATCTTCCAATTATTAAACTAGGAAGCATTTCTACTAATAATTAGTATAAAATTACTAATTTTTAGTCAAATTCTACTAATTCATTTAGTAACAGTTACTAAATGAATTAGCAGAATTTGACTAAAAATTAGTAGTTTCCTACTAATTATTAGTTTTACTAATTCAATTCAATTCAATTCAATCGGTGGAAGACTTCCCGTTATTTCATTAGTAGCTTTTGACTAATTCAGATTTAGAGAGAACATACCTAATTGTAATTGTAATTAATACAAAAGACATAGAAAAATTGCTTTCAGGATACGACAATTTGATGATCTTGAAAAATAGTATCTTATTCTAAGATGTCCCAAAAATACATTTTAGAATATTTTAAAAATTTCCTTTCAGACTTTGGTGGTTGTAAAAAAACCCAGAAAAGAATATTTAGAAAAATAATTTTTGTGACTTTTTACCTCTGTTGTTCGACTTCTAAACCCCAATTTTATTTAAAAATATTGATTTTGAGTAAATTTATTAACTTCACAAACCTCTTTCCTTCATCAATGTTCCTAAAAAATCTATTACTATACTAAAATGAATCAATTTGTACCAAGAGAAGATAATCAAAATTGAAATGTGATATATTGGAAAAATCAATGTTTTCCAACTTTTCAGCTTCAATTCATTTCTGTTAACGGAAAATATCATTTTAAAAATCTTCAAAAAATCATGGAAACCTATTTTTGTATGTAGAAAAAGATTTTTCCTATCCTGATATAAAAGTTAAACATTTTTTATTTTCGACCCACCCTATTTTACAATGTCCCGGAAGTTAAAAATGCAATGTTAAAATTTCGAAAAAAAGGAACGTTGTACTAAATTATGCTAGACTTTTGTAGGTTTGTGCCAAAAATCCAAAATTCTGGCCAAAATTTTGAAAAAAGTTTTTTTCCCCATAACCGCAACAATTTTTTATTTCAATTCGAAGTATTGTGCTACTTAGCTTTAAGAATATACAAAACATGCAAAAATTCGGTTAAGTTAAAAAAAATCGTACATTATAATTCGTGAGATAAAAAATAGTTTGCCAAGTACAACTTTTTTTAAAATAAAGAAAAATTATCAGATAGAATCTCCTGATGAAAGAAAAAAAAATTACTTAAAGAAAAATTAACTTGGCAGGATTTAATTTCAATAAATATACTGAAAATAAACAAAAATAACTTTGTGCGATTGATTAATAATTTAATGTAAAAAATCCTGCCAAGTTAAAATTTTTGTTCAATACATTTATTGAAAGTAATTTTTTTTTCTCATTAGGAGATTCTATCTTATAATTTTTCCTTATTTTAAAAAAGTTGTATATTTCACTTGGCAAACTATTTTTTATCTCACGAATTATAATGTAGGAATTTTTTTTAGCTTGGTCAACTTTTTGCATGTGCCATGTTTTTCATGGGATTTTACAATTTTTTGTATCTTTTAATAATAACTAAACTTGAATATTTAAACATTTTTTTCGTTCATCGGTCATCAAAATTGAAAAACTATCATTTTTAATCCATGCTCACTTCGAAAGCCAAAGCTAATGAACCGATTTACATAAATGAAAATTGGACGGTACATATATCCACAACATCATATTCTTGATTCATTTTTGAGGATTTTTCAATATGTTTATTATTTACAGAGATATTATTTTGTCAAAAATTTTTTTTCATTTTTTATAAAATTTTCAATACCTTTATAAACAATTGACATATTGAAAAATCCTTAAAAATAAATTAATGATATAATATTGCAGATATACCGTCCAATTGTCTTGTAAATTGGCTAGAAAGAATAAGGATGGGGCAAAGATTTGAAATGCTAATTTTTTACGGTTTCCATGAGTAAAAGTTTTATAATTTTGAAGCTACGAACTTATGAATATGGTGTAACTTATTTTTTTAGCACGGTCAGTTGGCGTTTAAATTTTATGAAAATCGGTCAAGAATTACGGTAACAATCCAAAGAACGTGTATCCACAAATGTTCGAGATAAGGATTATCAGTAGCATTTTTTTGTACTTGGCAGCGATTCGCTACCGCGAACATTGATTTGTGCTGTAAAACAAAACTCAAAAAACCATTTTTGAAAAAAAGACTCAAAAGGAAAAGAATAATTCCGAAATGTTCAAAATTCGACAAAGCAAAGGTTGTGCTTAGTTGTGCTCGTTGGGTCGAATATTTTTCTTCGTTTCCAAAATTTCGTATCTTCAACCCTTTTCGAAACAAAATCGAAACTTGAAAATCTTAAAAATGAAAAATTTAAAAATTCAAAAATTTCGACAAAGGCAAGATTGTTCTGAGTTGTGCTCGACGAAAGGAACATTTTTTTCCTTTTCCAAAATTTCGCATCTTCAACGATTTTCGGAAAAAAAACAAATTTGGAAACCTCAAAAATGAAAAATTTTAAAATTCGCACAACTTAGCACACTCTTTGCTTTACAGAAATTTTCGAATTTTTGAATTGTTCATTTCTGAGGTTTCCGAATTTGTTTTTATTTTTCGAAAACGGTTGGAGATACGAAATTTTATAACAGGAAAAAAATGTTTGTTTCGACGAGTACAACTCAGCACGACTTTTGTCTTGTAAAAATTTTCAAATTTTAATACTTTTCATTTTAGAGTTTTCCAAATTTGGATTTTGTTTCGAAAACGGTTGGAGATACGAAATATTGGCCGTAATTTTTAGTTTTTGGAAAAATCGTTTTTGGCAAAAATCTACATAAGTCTAGCACAATTTTGCACAACAATGTTATAAACATCTAAAGGAAACTCCTAATGAATAAAAATGTTTCCGAAATAAATTTGAAGCCGAGAAAAATGTATTAAATATAAATAAATATGAAATTAATTAAAAATCAGTAGTATAACCCGTTTTAAGTCAGACATTATAAGTAATCATTATATGTCATCATTATAGTAATATTAATTAAAGTATTAATAAATAAATAAAGTCCTATATAAAAACAGAATTTCCTTCAAAGCAATATTCAAACAAAAAAACTAAAATATCATTAGATATTTAATTAATTAAAATCAGCAGAATGTCCCAATTTTTATCAGACAAGCAGCATTAGAGATACTTTTTGGTCAGACAACTCTTATAAAGTAGTTAATCTAATACAAAAATCATTTATAAAAAAGAGAGAACTTGTATAGAACAGGAATTACTCCAAAATAATAACAAAAAAATGTATTTATTTATTCAGAAATCTACGATCCAACGCCCTTTATTACAATTCAAAAGAATTAATATATAAAAGATTGAAATTAAAATTAAAAAATATAAGTTATATTTATAACCTTATTTTTATTAAAATGATTAATTATTTAAAATTATAAAATAAAGGGATTTCAAAGTAATAATTTCCACAGGAAAAGAGAAAGTATAAAATAAGTAGTTTAACCAATTTTTTGTCAGGTATTTAGTAGTATAAATGGATCTTGTCAAATAATTCCCCTGAAGAGAGTTTCTAATGAACAAAAATGTTTCAAATAACTTCGAGGCTAAGAAAAATGTACAAAATATAAATAAATATGAAGCTAATTAAAAATCAGTAGCTGAAACCGTTTTTATTCAAGCAACAAGTCAAGTTCAATGGAATTCTCCATGGATTCAGTCAACCCCTCACTATATTATAAATGCTGATTACAAAGGGCATATTCAATTTTTTTCACCCTCTTTCTAACGTGAAATGTTCTCCAGAGAATTGAGTTGAAATTGCACTTTCTCCTTCCTCGTTCAATAAAAAAAAAACGTGTACAAAGTTGTGGGACATGAAAAATTTAATTTCAATTCCTTTTGCAAAATTAAATACCGCAAAGCACTTAATCTTTTTATATTATTTGTGAAGTTTTAAATGCACAAGTTTATAAATGTTTCTATTTTATAAAAAGAATGATTCATTACTTATTTAATTTATTTATAAATACATGGGGTTTTGCTGCTTTCTCAGAGAGCTTTTTTAGCTAGAAAAATAAATAGTAACGAAATATTTCACATTGTGGTCGATGAATTTTTTTCATTGAAGAAAGAAGAAAACAAGATTAATTAATTTACTTTTTCCTCATTCTTGTAAATAATTTAGAACTTGCTATATTAATTTTCCTTATATAATTCCTCTTTTTCAGTTTTTATATATAATAAAAGTTCGCAATTTGTTCCTTCGTACTTCTTTTATCAAGAAAACCACCGACTTACTAAAAGGTGCTTAACCTTTTTCGCTCCTTGGTTGTTTTACTAAACTGAAAAGTGGTTTCTCTTTGAAAAAATTTTTTCCTCAGCCGTATATTCTAACAAAAATGAGTGGTTTTTTTCTTGCATATTTATAGACCTATTTTACAGTAAGAAAAAATGCCATTAATATGATGTATTGTTTAATAAAATAGAGAACATTAATTAATGATAAAGATTTATTTCAACCGTTGTTAACATGTTAAAAATTTTAGAACATAATTATTATTATGATTAACTAAATGCATTTTTTCAACAGGAAATAATTCATTGAATTTATGATATGTTTCGTAGGAGTATAAACGAGTTTGGATTTCTTCCAATTGCCTCAAGATAACTAAGATTGATTCGATCTTCTTTGTTGTGTAGTATTCATTATCATGACAAAATAATATTTTTGAAATAAAATTGAAAAGAGTTATTGATGCAATTCGCTTAAGGGTCCAATTATTGTATTCCTCACTTTGCATACTTTTTGTGAAATGAGGTCTCTTTCAAAATTACTCTACTCACAGATTTTAATATTCATACATGGAAATTATTATATACGCTTTTTAGAATAATATGCCCGAGTTCTTGAATGGAATTCATAATTTCTGGACTGCTTCTGAAAATGGAATTTTGAAATGTCGGACAAACTTTTTAACTTCGTTACACTTTCCTGAGAGTATTTCTATTTAACCCATTTGGATCAAAATAGCAAACTCTTTACTTCCTGAAATAACAGTTCTCCTTTCTATTCTATAAATAAAAAGTTACAAAAACTGCTTACTTTTTTATGAGATTTCAAAACTACATTTCAAAACTACATTCTTGCAACTTTAAATTAACTTTTTTCATTAAATTTCACACCTCTAAAATTGTTCCAGTGACTGGAGTTAAATGTAGTGCCTATAACCACATAGAATATCCATATCCAAAGCAATTATTGTGGTCGAAGTTGAGTACATACATTATACAATGCGGTAAAGACGTGATTTATGATTGGTTTATCTGTTCATATTATACATATAATGTGAACCCCACATACTCAGCATATGTCTTCATTACATGGCACAGCTACACATTCTATTAAACATGCGAAATGTAATTCAGGAAAGCACGAATGTCACGAGAATTCTTTAATGCTGGTTTTAAAGATAAAAAATATCATGTATAAAAAATATGCTTTTCACGTGTTTTGAATAACTCTCTACCTTTAAGTTTCATTAATTATTCCCATTAATTGTTTTAAAAATGTTTTAAAGCATTTTTCAAGATCAAATTAATGCTGGGGATTTTAACTAGAGGTGGTCAGTGCGAATTTTCAATACAAATTGGTACTTTTTCGGCAATGTTTAGAACATTGAATTTTTTGAAATTAAGTTTAATTCAAGAAGAAATTGAAGCTTCTAAGCTCTCTTTGGATGCAAGATTTCTCTAAATCGAAATTATTCAGTTGGTTTTGAAATTAAATCCATCTGAAATGCAATTCGAATTTGAAAAATTCGAATCGTCGATTCGAATGCTTGATTATTTAATTTTATTTAATTAATTATTTAATTATTCAGTTGGTTTTGAAATTAAATCCATCTGAAATGCAATTCGAATTTGAAAAATTCGAATAGTCGATTCGAATGTTTGATTCGAATTTTTCAAATTCGAATTGCATTTTCAGATGGATTTAATTTCAAAACCAACTGAATAATTTCGATTTCGAGAAATCTTGCATTCAAAGAGAGCTTAGAAGCTTCAATTTATTTTTTAATTAAACTCAATTTCGAAAAATTCAATGTTCTAAACATGGCCGAAAAAGTACCAATATGCATTGAAAATTCGCACTGACGAACTTTACACCGTTAGTTTTAATGTCTAAAATTGAAAATTGACTCAAAAAAGGAAGTAATTTAAAAGTTGTCCGTCTTGCGGTACCTATTTTTAAGAATCTATTACTTAACAAATTTTCAGTAATAAAGTGAATATGTGTCTTCTTTTTTATATTGCTTCTCTCCGATGTAGGAAACCCGACCGCCGTTCAAAATTGCAAGAGACTCAGTAGTAAAAGCCAATTTAGTGCGCCATTAGGGATACGATAAATGCGGATAGCACGTTTCAGGAATGGGTTTCGCGTCTCAATTTACAAAGTTCTCAAGTATCGCTTTGATAAATTCTTTACTGAAAGCAACCAGTATTTTCCATCAAAGTAAAATAAAGTACTTACATCAAGTGTTTAGGATAAGTTTACACCATCTCTCGATAAAGTGCATTTCATGTTTTCAACATCATTTTATCCTACTTTGCGATTTTAGACACATTTACCAGTTTAGACATATTTAAAGAGGGACAAGTTTTCAAAATTTAGTTAAAATATATTGAGTACTAAATTTCTTATGCATTTTTCCTGCCTGGATTTAATCTGGAATTTAAAAAGGTAGGTAAATAGGTAATTTAAATAGGTAACGTTAAATAGTTTTTTTAATGAACCCGGAGTGAAATAATAGCGAGAGAGCATATGATGGGAATATAGATGTATGAGTTATCAAGAATTAAATTTCATAAAAGGATAAAAAGAAATTCCAGGATCTTGCATTATTTAGTTGAACGTAGAAGCATGCTTTGAAGGTTTTATCCTATTTGTATGGATGAAAAACTCGTAAGTATGTATATGTAGTTAAATCCGGATAATCTTGTCACACATTTTGAGTATGAGTTTTAACGTAAAAATGAGAAGTAATATTTTATTTAACGTAAAAACTTTAATATGTTCACTATCGATATTTTAAATCTTTATTTTACATAATTTACAGAAAATCATTGGTTTACATTTCGTTGCATCACATTTTGAATAATTTACAATTTACAAGAAACCTAGATCCGATTTTGTTTAGTTATGAACTGGAGACAGTACAGTTACAGAGAGTTTATGTCATCAGGGACCTAGGATATTCAATCATAATCATATTTAAATTATGATCACTATTTAAGTGATCATCATTTAAGATATAAAGAGCACATAGAAACTATTGTAAAAGCTGCTAATCAAGTACTGAAATTTATTTTTAGGTCCTGTAAAAGCATTCTTATTGCACTATTTAATTCTTTCGTTAGATCTAAGCTAGAATATGTTTCTGTAATCTGGCGTCCTCATTTGAAATGTGAAATTCAACTCCTCGAAAGAATTCAAAAAAGATTTTAAAAATGTTAGTGTTTAAGGAAGATGGAACCTATTCTCTGAGAGGTAGTGACTATGAAAATTTATGTGTGCGATGTTCACAATTTAAGAAAGACACGTTTTACTCTCACTCTCTTTTGTATTTAAGTTACTAAGGGGTATGATAGACTGTCCTGAACTATTCAAAGAAATTTCGTTCAGAGTACCACGTTTAAATTCTAGATATGCAGATTCCGAGATAGTGTATTTACCTGCGACAACGAATCCAGCGACGTATTACTCTCCAATATACAAAATATGTCGGGATTTGAATTGCATGTATGAAAAGTTCTCAAATAATTTAAATATATTTGATTGTACATTTGCGAGTTTTATGTTTTGCGAGTTAGCACGTTTTGTCCATTAGAGAACTTGAATTATTATTTTAATCAAATAATTTTGTAATTAATTCTGGCACTTTGTATATAAATTATGACCCTGTAATTGGATTTGTGTTGGGTTTACGTAAATAAAGATCAAACAAAATCAAATTAACTTAAAACTATTGAAATTTTCATTTGTTTCTAAGTCTCGTTTTTGTTGCAACTCAATTTAAAAGTTTGAATTCAGCGTTAAATTGAGAATCACCGTTTTAATTAGATTCAACCAGTTAAATTCATATTTGAATTTCACACTGGTGAAAATCGGGATTTTCCGTTTTCGAAGCTCTTTATCTCCTTGAAAATTACAGATGATTAAAAAAGTTGATATTCTATATATATATATATATATATATATATATATATATATATGTGTGTGTGTGTGTGTGTACAGGTATGTACAGATACACTGTTGCAAATCGGGATTTTCCGTT
>JBAGKK010019737.1:0-11539 GCA_037177015.1 Euceroptres primus | reverse complement strand
GGGACAGAATCAGTGAAGCGTGAACGACCATGAAGGTGGTCCTTCATCTCGTGGTCCTCGATCTAACGATGAGTGTATTCTGAAATCCTCGATCATTTTCTATGATCTTCTAAAAGCTTCCAAGATATTTTAAATTGTTACAAAGATATTCCAGACTTTTTCAGGCTTCTAAAATCTTCAAAAACACCCCGTAATCTGTTATAATTTTTGAAAATATCCAACACCGTTTCAGAATCTTTTATAATCTTTAAAAATCTTTGGAATTCTGACACAAACTTGTGAGATCTTCTATAGTCTCTTCCAGCTTTTTTAAAAAGACTTTCAAAAAGTCTACAGAATTTTAGGAAGATTCTGAAAAAAATCTAAAAGATTCTTCAAGATTATGGCAGTCTTTTGTAGATTTTAGAGGACTCTACAGGATTCTGGAGAATTTTACAAACGTCTAGAACACTCTAGAAGATTACGGAAGAGTTCAAAAGATTGTAGAGGATTTTACAAGATTCTGCAATTGTCTACAATATTTTGGAGAATTTTTACAGATTTAAAAATTATAAAAATTATAAAGGGTTTGAGAACATTTCGGGAGTCTTTTATAGATTTCGGAGGATTCTAAAAGTTTATAAAAGAGTTCAGAAGATTTTAGAGGATTTTATAAAACTCTGGAACAGTCTAGAATAATTTAAGGAATATTGGGACATTCTTTAAGATTTTATAAGATTTCTTTTAATTATGGAAGAATTCAGAAGAATTTAGATGATTGCAGAAGATTCTAGAACAGTCTAGAATATTTTTACAAATTTAAATAGATTTTGGAAAAAGTTTCGAAGATTAAGAAGACTGAAGAAATTTGGAAGATTTTGAATCAGCCTGCAATACTAGAGAATTCTAACAGGATTGAAAAAGTTTTTGAAAATTAAGGAGTATTTTAAAAGAATCTGGAGCATTTTGAAAGACTATGGGACAGTATAGAATTTTTTGAATAATTTTAACAGATTTCAGATAAGTATTGAAGATTTTAGAGGATTTCAGGAGTCTTGTAGATTTTGGAGGATTTTAATATTCTAAAAGATTCTGAAAAAAATTTAGAAGATTTTAGTCGATTATTGAAGAGTTTAGAAAATGTAAAAGTTTGGAAATTATGGAAAATTTCAGAAAACATTGAAAGAGTTTTTGAATGTCATAAGTTTCTATTTCTTATACTTCTTGGAAAATGAATCGAAACTTTGTACAAGAAAAGGGAAAAGGGGAATAAAATTCTCAAATAAAGGGATTTTAGGGGATTTTGAGAAAAATAGGATGAAAAAAAGGAAAATAGGGCATTGATTGTAATCCCTATCTTCAAGAAGAAAACGTACATATCTAATCAAATCCAGAAAACGAAAAGAACCTAAGTAATAAAATTGAAATTTTCTTGCATTATTACCGAAAATAAAGTCAGCCTTCATGAAAGTTTTTTAAGTAACAAAACAAATAAAAAACCGAAAGATAACCGGGAATTTTAGACCACAATTGAAATGGTCCTTCATGTGAATTATAATTTTTGAAAATATTATACCTGTCGACCGATGGCCCACGTTTGCTGAACAGGTGTCGGAGAAGTGTTGGCTGGTTTTTGAATTCGACTTAAAACGGAAGAAGATGCACTCTGTTGTCCAGGAGAGCCGTAAGCTATCGGGGATTGTGTAGTTTCGTATCCCTGATAGACGTTCTGCGTACTTGATGGTCTAGCTTGTTGCGGACCGGTAACTTTAAGTTTTATTTTATTAATTTAAAATGCTTAAGGAAACAAACAATCTAAAGTGGATGATAAAAACAAGAAATACAAATTACCTGCAGTAGCCACGGCTGCTGGATGCTGCATCATGTGTTGTGCGGGGTAAATTGGCTCACGAGCAGGATGTTGTCTCTGAAGAGAATAATCCAAACCTGGCTGACCATAAGCCACGGTCTCGGTTTCTGGTTGGCCTTCGCTTCCAGGATGGAATGGTCTTCAAAGAAAACAAATATAATAATTTAGCTTTAATTTTTGAGAAACCTAGTAAGTTCTACGAAATTCTATAATATCTGTGAAATATATACTTACTTAGCTGTTTGATTTGTGCAGACGATGTATTCAACTTCGTTGGTGAACGGATTCACGAACGAATAAGCTGACGTCCTCAACCAAACCCAATCACGATTTTTGGCTCGAAACCGGTACATCACCGATAACATTTGCCCCTTGAGCTTTATGACTGCAAAAATTAATTTACCGTTTAATGATTTACGTAGTTTATCGAAAGAGACTAGAGTTAAAATTTCAAGTGATGATACTGGAAATATTACCTTGGTCGAAACTGTCTCGCATATGCGAAAGATCCTCCGGGTGGAAGAATTCGTAACACGGATGACCCAGAAGTTCGGACGGAGTGTATCCTAAAATTCCGCCAACCCTTTGATCCACGAAGGTGAATTTTCCCTCCTCGGTATGACGCGAGATGAACTCTGTAAAATGATCCAAGTTGAATTGAAAGTGAATTGAAGAATGATCTTTACTATCTGGAACGACATTAGTTATTGATTGAGAGAAATAAACTCACCACTATTACTATTGGAGCCGGTCAAGTCACTCGTATTTGGAGTACTCGTGACTTGCAATCGTCCAATGGCAACGAGGCAATAATGCGTGGAGACGTCATCATTGACAACACCATCCGGTCCAGGTTGGCCTCTGTCACCTAAGCCAACACTTGGTACACATTGGGGAACAAAATCACCTACAGCGTAAAATAATAGGTCAGTTCTTGTTCCCTCCTTGATGACAAAGTGCAAAGAGTTTCGAGATTTCACTAGTGTGCTCTGAGATTTTGACTAGAATTAATTTCCAAATAATGTGTAGCTGTAGCTTTTTAAAGGTTTCTTTCTCGATTTAACAATAAGTGCTTTTAAATCTCTTAACATCTACTCTGCATGCATTTTCAACTGCCATGGGAGGTGGAACAAAAAGCCATACCAAACTCACCGGTGGGGGGCCAGTTTTTAATATACCCCGTACAGTGGACGACAGCGTAACTTTGACCGTCTCTTGCGGGCGGGCCAAGGGAATTTCTTTGTTTCATGCGATGAAGGCCGTGCGCCGCAGCCATATCGCCAGTAGTTTGCAGATTTCCGACCTTCATGCGACAGATGAAACCTCGTCTGGATCCCATGCATAATCTCACCGAGGCTGCAAGGTCAATATTTATACAATCAGTTTTTGAATTCCTTGGTAGGGTGAGAAAACTTAATATAGAACGTCTCGAAATTCAATATTTGACTATTGACTCACATTGGTGACCCTCTTTTTTTACTGTTCCAGTTTTAAGATCGAGAACTCTTCCAGCATGTTGAGGCTCCGCTGTACTGAGTTGTTCCCGAACTTTTTCTGTGTCGTCTGGATGAACTTGGGAGTACAAACTAGTTCCATACCAGTCACTTTGGGAATAATTTAGAACAGGTGCGACAGAATCTGAAACGTATATGATCCTGCCGGTATCACAACTGACGACAAAGAGAAATCCATCCGCAGCTTCGAGGATCAAGTGCTTCAACTCTTGATCGGTTAGAAAAGAGGGTTTATATGTCCCGTCAGCACTTGTATTTCCAGTGCCTAAAACATAAGAATTTTTAATATTAAATTATTATTCTCAGAGATCACAGCGGTTCAGAAGTTCTATTTTAGGAAAAATAGGGAATTTCTTTTTCGAAAACGGGGATTTTTTTTAAAGGGGGAAGTGTTGTTTTTAACAATACCAAAGAAGCCAGTAAATGTTAATAAATGCAACATTTTTACATGAAACCTTAAGTTTTATTAACAAGTAAAATTATATTCCATCCTTAGATGTTAAACTTCATTGTGATTTAACAAGAAGGAGGAAAAAATATCTCAGTAGTTATATAAATATAAAAATTTTCGGTTGCTAAAATGGTGGACAAGAATTTAGATGTCTAAATTATCAATTATGAATTTACCGAATTAAAAAATTTGTTTAAATCCAATTTTCGAAATAAGTACAGAAAAGCTCCAGAATCTTAAAAATCTTAAAAAATCTTAGATTCCTATCTAGAATTTTATAAATTCTTTCATGAAATTTACTGAATCTTTCTTCTAGAAATGTTTAGAACGTTAGATTATTTGTAGAAATATTTTTAATTTTTCGTATTCTGGTAGAATCTTTAGAATCTTCCAAAGGGTACCTGATTCTTTCAAAATATTCTAAAATCCTCCAGTATTTTTTAAGACCTTCTAAAATCTTCCAGAATCTTTTAAACTTTTACAGAGATATACACACTGTCACAGAGTCTTCCAAAATCTTCTAAAATCTTCAAAAACACCCCAGAATCTATTAGAATTTTCAAAAATGTTTTAAATTGTTTCAGAATCTTTTAGAATCTTCAAAAATCTTTTAAATTCTGCCATAAACTTCTAAAATCTTCTAGTCTCTTCCAGATTTTTTTTGGAAGACTTTCAAAAAGTTTACAGAATTTTAGGAAAATTCTGAAACAATTAAGGGTCATTTTTCGCTATTTTCCAATTATTTATACAAATTCAAAATAATTTGACTAAATATTCAGCAGAGTATGAGAAAGTAAAATCCTCAAAATCTTTTGCTGAATTCAGCCATAAACTTTTAAAATCTTCTAGTCTCTTCTAGATTTTTTTTAAGACCCTTAAAAAAGTTTACAGAATTTTTGGAAGATTCTGAAAACATTCTAGGAGATTCATCACGATTATGGGAGCCTTTTGTAGACTTTAGATAAGCTTTAAATGACCGAATCCATTTCAAATATATCGAAAATTCGCAAAATGGCGACAGTTTTTCTGAAAAAATTAAGAGACTATTTTCTCAAAAACCCTCCTTGCTTTTTGCCCAAATTTTTTTGCTAAATTGGTACTCATATGATGAACAAAATAGATAAGTTTCATGCGGGCTAAATTACTTTTGTGAACAGAAGAATTTTTTTCATGAAATCGAATTTTTCTCACAACTGACAGCACGTACGAAAAAATATCAACAAAAAAGTTTTATGCTCTAAAAATGTTCTACGCAAAAGACCTCTTAATGTTTTATGATATCTTGCATCGTTTGTGAGAAAAATTCGAAAATCTGATTTTGTAAAAACAAAAATTGTCCTAGATTCAAAAATGGTTTGGCCAACATAAAACTCGCAGGATAGTTTCCTTATGCAAACATAAATTTTTAAAAAATACTTGAAAAAATTAAAAAGATGGGCTTTTCAATATAATCGATTTTATTTTTTTAATTTAATATTGCAAACATAAAATTGCGATTTCATCAAAAAACCCATCTTTTTAATTTTATCAAATATTTTTTAAAAATGTATGTTTACATCAGGAAAACATCCAGCGAGTTTTATGTTGGCCAAACCATTTTTGAGTCCAGGACAATTTCTTTTCAAGTTTTTCTCACAAACGATGCAAGATATCATAAAAGAGTAGGATGTCTTTTGCGTAGAACTTTTTTAAAGCATCAAACTTTTTTGTTGATACTTTTTCGTATGTGCCGTCAGTTGCAAGAAAAAGTCGAAAATTCGATTAGGTACATTTAAGAAATTCTCCTGCTTACATATGCAGTTTAGCCCGCATAAAACTTATCTATTTTCTTCATCATATGAGTAGCAATTTAGCAAAAAAATTTGGGCAAAAAACAAGGTGGGGTTTTCGTGAAAATTGTCATTTAATTTTTTCTGTGAAACCGTCGCCATTTTACGATTTTTCAATATTTTTTAAATTTTCTGGCTGATTTTGAAAAAGGTCAACAAACCTCACCATAATCAGGAAAGAAAACTTAAATATCTTAATTGAGTCTAAAGTTATTAAAGTTTAAAGAAAAATGTTATATTTTTTTTTAAAAAAAAGGAAGCGTAAAATTCAAATATTCATAACTTCGCGAAAATGTATTGTTTCTCAAAACGCTAAAATACGTGTCTTCTTATTTCCTTTGGAAAACAACGTATTTCGTAAGTCGACCGATTCTGTGACTTGAAGTTGCACTGTCTGCCTGATTTGAAATGGATTCGATCAAATGATTGTGCAGAATTTTGGAAATTTTGAAGTTTAGAATATTTTTGAGGATTGTAGATTTTGTAGAATATTAAAGAATTTTGGGGTATTATTTAAGATTTCGTAAGATTATTACTGGAGAACCCAGAAGATTCTAAACAATTATGGAATAATTCACAAGAATCTAGTGGGTTGTAGAATATTCTAGAACAGTTTCGAATATTTTGGAGATTTTTGCCAGATTTCAGATAAATTTCGAAGATTCTAAGGAATATGAGAAAATTTCGGGAATCTTTTATAGATTTTGGAGCATTTTAAAAGATTCTGGAAACTTCTAGAAAATTCTAGAAGATTATGGAAGGGTTCAGAAAATTTTAGACGATTGTAGAAGATTTTGGGACAGTCTAGAATGTTTTAAAGAATTTAAATAGATTTTGAAAAAATTTTCGAAGATTAAAAAGACTGAATGATTCTCTAAGCTTATGGATTAGTCTGGAATTCTAAAGAGTTTTGAATTCTGAATATTTTTTTTAAACTATGGAAAATTTTAGAAGAATTGGAGAATTTAGAATGAGTCTGGAGGATTCTGGAAGACTTTGAGAACGTATGGAATTTTCTGAAAACGATGAAAGAGTTTTTGAACGTCAAAAATTTTTGTTTCTCATAATTCTTGGAAAATTACACTCGTCTCCCACAGAGTGTCCGACCATAGAGCAGCCGGCTTCACGGCTGTTCACGCTTGACTGGTTCTGTCTCCCCCCCCCCCTGAGCGTCCCTTGGACTGCCTACACTGAAGCTCATCGCTTGGGCAGTCAGGGCCGCCAGAAGTTGTTTACATCGCGACTCTCTGCGCATTTACTTTTGCACGTTCAGAGACTATATATGCGGTCCTGAGTGTTGACATAAGACTGCTCGCTCGTCGCTTTAAATCCGGTTCAAACTGGATTTTAATAGCATTGAATTGAGGTCCGTCTACTCCCGAGCCCGGCCACTCTGTGGGAGACGAGTGTAATTGGAACTTTGAATTAAAAAAGGGAAAAAGGGGAGAAAACGAAATAAAGTTCTCAAATAAAGGGATTTAAGGGGATTTTCAGAATAAGAGGGGGGAAATAGGGGTAATAGGGTAATATTGGACTGACTTTGATCCCTGTTACATAATCTACAACTTTATTTTAATAAATTAAAAAAATTCTGAAAGACTTTAGAAGGTCCTAGAGAGTTCTAGGTAGTCTTAAAATATTCTTGAAGGGTCTAGAAGGTTTTGGGAGTCATAAGAAAGTGTTTTAGGATTCTACAAGTCTCTGGAAGAATCTGAGTCTCTGAAAGATTCTAGAATATTCTGGAATTTTCCAGAATATTTCAGAATCCTCCAGGATCTTGAAAAGTCTCCTAGTCTAGATAGATATTAAATGGAGAATTTAGAAGATTCATTAGGAATATACTGAGAGATTCTAGAAGGTTTTCCAGAAGTTTATAAGATTCTACAAAATTTTAAGAACAATTCTATATATTTATTTTAAAATTCTATAGACATTAATTTTATTGAATTCAAAAATAGCAAAAGAATAATTAACAACTTTTTACCAGGCGACTAAAATAATGAACATCTCAAGTACTCAGAGTCATAAATTTCCTATTCCTAATGATCTAATCTTCCTCGAGGTGGTTTTTTGTTTTTTCAATTTGTTGGTACTCTTGAGAGATAAAATCTCGATGAAAATTATATTAGGCCCTCTAAGCAAGTAAACGGTGGTACCAAAAATGAGCGCCGGTGGAGCGAAGGCAACTATCGAGGTGCAAGATCGGAATTGCAAAGCGGACAGGATACTGGGAGGCGGTGAGCGCGGTGCGATGCGATCTTTACCCCGATATGCAAGAAATTCCGGGAAGAGGAACTTTAACGACTTCCAAACAAGATCTATGGAAGACCCTTATGACCTTCGTTACCATTACTTTCTAAGAGACCTCAGGTATTGAGTTCTTGACTTCATTTTGCAGCAGACATTTTTCCTCAAATCAAAACACCTCAGAATCTCAGATTATCTCCAAAAAAAACAACTGCCATCATTCAATAAAATCAAGGATCACAAAGAGAGTGAGATCAAAGATACAGCAAAGGTAAAAAACGTCAATAAAGGAGAAGTAAATCTAATTAATTCTCTAATTTTTTCATCTGGAGATGAAAAAATGCACTCGAATATCATATGAAGTCACATGAACTCACTCGACCAAATCGCATTATCAAGATTAAGCGTCCTAAAGGCTGGTTTTATCGGACTGTGAGAAAGGATTTGCTTGAACGTAAACCTCGTGAATTGTCTGTTGGTTTGTGCTAAACGTTACTTACTTCAAGAAAAGATTCTCTCGAGTCTTAATATATATTTTCGATTCAATTGATTTCAAAACAGATTGTTATTTTGATATTCGAACTACTAAAAACATAATTTGAATTTCTATTCCATTTTTGAGCAAATAATAATCTGCTTTATTTGGCAAAATTGGATTTTGAACTGTTAGTAAGAAGTCTCAGATGATAACAGCTAACAGATGATTTTCAGATTGAAGCTCCAGTCAGAAAGAATCTTCCAATCATCCTGATTGAAAGCCTGAAAAACAAGACAAAAAATTAACTTGGTTTCCTGAGAAGTATGAAATTTCCATCAGAAATCAAAAATAAAGAAAAGAACTAGAATTCCTGGAGAATATGTCTTAAGGCTCAGACAGGTTCAATTTTTAGATTGAAGCTCCAGAGTCAGAAAGAATCTTCCAATCATCCTGATTAAAAGCCTGAAAAACAAAAAAAATTAAATTATGTTTCCTAAGAAGTCTATTTTTATCAGAAATAAAAAAAGAAAAAGAATGGAATTCCTGGAGAATATATCTTGGTTGGGTGTCCTGCTAAGTATGTGGACTTGGATCGAGGGAAAGGTTTTGCGGAATTCAGTTATTTCTCGCAATCGGTGTAAACGTGTCGTTGTTGAAGGCTCGATTGGAATAGTGGGAGTACAACGTAACAGACTACCGATATCCCATGACAGTCTCTTGGCCAGGTAGACTTGTAGAGAATGAGAGAGACAGAAGTCCTCTCTTGGAGCAATTTGTATTCAACAGAGCTCTTGTCGGGAAAGAGGAGAAGTGGCTATAAACAATGTGACGTTCCACCAATACGAGGAGCGATTCTCAACTCAGGTGGATGTGTTTGTCAGTGCGTGAGTACACGCGTGTTCCAAAGAGACAGCCGACCAACCCCTTCCATCCACGCACCGGAAGCATAGATCGCGCTTTCTGCATTCGATATGGCCATCCCGACTCCCTTCGCTCGGGATAACGCCACTTTGCCTCGTCGAAATCACTACGAATCTCACGATCATGTCGAGTCTTTTCTACATGACCATACACGAGCCTCGACAATTCTCTGATGCCTAAATATCACTGTCCGTTACATGCTTTGAGGAATTAATCACAGTCAGTCCTCTATTCTCTATTTTTCCTCCCTTTACCCCTTTCAGGCCTGCCAGTGACGTTCAAGATTGAAAAAAGTGGAAAAAGTGAGCAACAAATTTTCGGTTCGATTTCCGAATCATCAATTATGAAATTGACGAATTTTTAAATTTTCAACAAATCAAACTTCCGAAATAAGTCTGCTGCAATTCTCTAGAATCTTACAAAAAATCCGCAACAATCTTCCGATTCCTGTTTAGAATCTAACAAAATACTCTACAAATTTCTAGACTTTCAAAATCTTTGAAACTCTCTAAAATCTTATAAAAGCATTCATGAAATCTTCAATAACTTTCGACAACCTTTTAGAATCGCCTAGAATCTAGTATACGTATTTTAAATTTTCTAAATACAAGGTGGCCGTAAAATTTCATTTCCTAAATTCCCTGACTTATCCCTGACTTTTCACTGACTGTTCACTGACCTATTTTTCATTTTCTCTGATTTTTAATATTTTAAGTTCAGAATTTGAATCTTTTTCTTTTTTTAGTAACCAATCTTTTATGTCAGGAATAAAATAAAGTATACTTGCAATTCATCAAAACAATTTAAAATGGATTTTTGTAAATTTTTATTTATTTACACTTCGTCATTCAGAAATTCCTTGACTTTTTCAAGTTTTTTTTTAAAAACCTGACTTCCATGACTTTCCCTGACCAACAAAATTCCCTGACTTTTCCCTGATTTACAGGTTTCTCCTGACTTGCGGCCACCCTTAAATACTTGTAGATTTGTTCAATCTTCTGAAATCCCTGAAAACCCTTTAGCTTTAGAATCTTCTAGGTTTTTTTGAATTTTTTTAGAATCTTCCAGAGGCTTCTCGATTCTACTAGTCTCCTAAAATCCTCAAGCATTTTCTAGGAAATCTTCTAGGATCTTTTGAATTCTTACAGAGATATCCAGAATTTTTGAGTCTTCTAAAAATCTTCTAAAATTTTCAAATCGAATCTTATGAAGAATTTTTGACAGATTTCAAATAAGTTTTGAAGATTTTGCAGAATTTTGGGAGTCTTTTGTAGATTTTTGAGGCTTCTCAAATTATAAACTTTTAGAATATGACAAAAAAAGTCACATTTCAGCATGGCAATAAGTTTCATCGCAGAATGAAATTTTAAAACAAATTTATTTCTATTTTCAACGAAAAAAGTGAGAAGTGACCACAATTTTTAAGAAAATAGAAGATTTTAGAAGTTTATGACAGCATTCAAAAGATTTTTAAGGATTCTACAAGATTCCGATTCAGTCAGAATGCTGGAGGATTTTAGACGATTTTGGAAGAATCAAGAAATCTCTGGAAGTTTCTAAAACATTCTAAAAAATTTAGAAGATTGTAAAAGATTTTGTGCTGGTTTCAGCTTTTGAAACGTCGATAATTGTTAAATATTTATTTAATTATCAACATCTCAACAACCTCTTAAGAAGTTTTGGAATCTCAGGGTTTTCTTAATCTTTGAAAATGTTTTTAATATCTATTTAAATTTTTCAAAAATTTTCTAGACTAAGAACGATGATTTTGTGCCTTTGGGGTCTAGGATATTGATTATGATGTTAAATCAAGTCTTTCTCGATTGTATCCGAGTTCTTTTTATTTTAATTAGATGTTAACTTTAAATGCTCAAGGATATTCAAGGTTCATTTAAATAATTTTTTCAAATATACAAATATCTGTTAAAAAATAAAAGCTTTCGACTGTGCTGGGGGGGGGGGGGGGCGAACCCAGGACCTCTCTATTGCCGGTAGAGTGCTCTACCACTGAGTTACACAGGCGTCTGGCATTATACTTTTTCACAGAATATATTCTAGACTGTTCTAGCAGGGTGGCTGTTTTCACCGACGAAAAAAATTCCCGGTCATTTCCCGGCCATCGAAAATTTTTTCCCGGTGATGGATTTTAAAAGTTTAACAATATTTTTTATTCAATATTCTGAACATACAAACATGAATTTCTTTTTAATTTAACATTAAAATAGTTCATATTATTGAAGAAGTACAAAT
>JBAGKK010019715.1:0-11540 GCA_037177015.1 Euceroptres primus | reverse complement strand
GAAGAGTACAGGCTGATTTCGATAGTTTGTCTGCTTCCTCATTTCCTTTAATTCCTATGTGTGATGGGATCCAGAAATCATCTGAATATTGGAAACGAAGAAACAAAGGTTTTATTGGATTTTAAATTTTATTACCAATGTATTGTAATTTTATTATTTATTCATTTTGCTCCATCTTTCTTCATTTTTCATAACACATTTAAAGACGTCCACCAATGCAAATTTTTAAACATTCTGTTGAATCATTTTCCTCTCAAAAGGATTCGAAAGCATCAACACCTTGCATTTCTGAAAATTAATAATTTTTGGTGCACTCTAAAAAATAGCTTTTAACCGGATCAAGATTTTCTAATACAATTTCTAGGATTTTACCGAAATCAAATATACATTAAAGGACCCTTCTGGGTGGCACTTGAACAGAAAGTTGCCAGTGGAGCTTTCGTTTTGGCAAGCGACTTTTCCCAATATTGCTCGTGAGTTCGAATTCGAAGGAAGTTTTATTTATTTTTCTTGGCCAAGCAATAAGTAAAGCGTGGCGACAAGAGCTTTTACTCTAAGGGCAGTTATATAGACTGGTTTTTGCCCTGCGTACGAGGTTAGTTGAAATCAACTTGTCGAGTTTATTCTTCGGTGCAGGTCACGGCTGAAAATAGACGTGACTAGCCGCGAAAAATGAAAGCCATTCGGAGGACGTCGGCCTTTTTCACATTTTATCGTTTTCGCGACGTGCCGCGAACCGACGACAATTGCTGTCAAGTAACAGTGGCACCTACAGCTTAAATCGCCTTAGCCTGTTAAACTGAACCAAGGAAACCGAGTCTCAGTTGAGAACGACCTTAATTAAGGTTGCTCGCCAATAACTCGCCTCCTCGGCAATGACTGGAGGCTTACTGGTCTTACTGGCTTACTTTGCGATAGGACGCCTTTTGCGTTAAGTGCCTGCTGCAGTCTCTCAACACCCCCTATTACTTGCTACATATCACCTTACAGCTTTTCATTATCCTTCTTAAAAAAATGTAATGAAGGCATTTTAGAGGTTTCTTGTTTAATTTTTATCAAAGCTTCTAACAGACACTACATACACGCTAAACGCGCGATTAATGTCCCTGCTTTTTTTGGAGTTTCAAAATGCACATCTATTTTATTTGAAAATCGTACATTCTAATATTTTTTATCACGTGTTACAGTGGACCAACGAAGTCTACAAGTTAGGTGAGAAAATAAACCAAAAACTACCTTTTCATTCATGATGAATATGTAAAAAGAATAGAAAAACTGTGGGTCGTTGCCAACCCAGGTGGCAAAATTATGCATAATCAACTATGGGTAATCACTATGCCAAAAATTATGCATAAATTATGCACATTTAATAAATTTGAAGGTATCAAAATATTGGAAACAATTGAAAAACTAGTTGTCATTTGTTTGCAACATTTTATGCATAATTTTTTGCATAATGACTACCCATAGTTCATTATGTATAGATTATGCATAATTTTTTCACCTGGGAAACAGTTGTAGGACTATGAATTTAAAACAAAAATTTCACAACCAATTACAACCGAAAAGTTTGCCTCAATAAATATTTTATAGATAAATAATAAATATTGTTCTAATCTTACAGAAAAGGAAACATCCGGAGAAAAAAAAACAGGAAATTTTTAATTATTGAAAAAGCCTTGATTGATTTCATTATCCACTTTATATTCAAAATGATAATGTAAAAATAGAAATTCGACATTTTTGCAATAGCTGTTGCTTCTTTTTAAGTTTAATGGTATTTTAAATTGATGCTACGGAACACGAAACGTTAATTTGAAACAAGAAGGTGCATATCAAAACATCCCCTACGAAGAAAAGGGGAAATTTTGCATTTTTGCAGTAGTTGTGGCTCTTAATAATTTGTTTTTCTTTTGTATATCGTCAATCAGAATGTCTTAATCTCAATCAGTAAAAAGAAATCGAAAAGAAAGAAAGAAAAAAGTAATTTCTACCCAATATTTCACCCAATTGTAAGACACTCAATGAGAACGTACTTTTAAAATAATTTGCCTATTTTCGCCAAAGTTTCTCGAGAAGAAGTATGATCATTTTTATTCTTTTCTGTTTTATTGCAATATCCACTGCAAAACATTTTCATAGCGCATTATTTTTTAACTCGTTCATCCTATCGTAAAGCCCCATCGTCCTATTCTTTACAAAGATTTCTCGTGAGAGCGGTTGCACTATATTTTAGTCAACATATTTTAAAGAGCTTCCAGAAAAATTAAGTGTCATGGGTAAAGCAGACAAAGCCTTAACGCGAGAAAATCCTTTATATCAAGATAACAAATTATACATAATATGAAAGATAATAATATCTGAAATTCGTATTTCTTTATGTAGAAACGAGCATCTCAATATGTAAAAGGATATCTATGTCATTGTTCACTGAATAAAGTAACAAAAATTTTGCTTTCCTAACCGAAAATGTTCCATGCACTTTATTTGTTGTCTCAAGAAAATCTTTGCAGAAACAACCAAAATATAGTAAACAAATAATTTTGTATATATATATATATATATATATATATAAAATTATTTGTTTGCTATATTTTAGTTGTCTTACAAATATTTTCTTGGTTCTTGGCAACAATGGTTCTTAGCACAAACAAAAGTCGTGTTATTGTGACAAAAACTTCATTGAGACAACAAAAAGTGATCATCAACATGAGTAGCACGATAATTAGTAATTACTTCAAGCAGTTCTTCGTCGATAGTAAGCTCAAGTTTCAAGCTCTACTAATGGCGACTAATTATTCATTAACCACTTGCCGCCGATCGTTCACTGTAAATTAACAGTGTAAGTATTCTCCAGAGAATCAAGCATCATCATTTTTCATCATAATTTGTCAGCGAATGATTTATCAGAATATTTGAAGTTGTTTAATTATTTGCATAATTAGAGGCTATTTTTCATATCAGAGGCTCAATCGATTCCAGAAGTATCAGAAGTTATTTTCAAAATGTAGAATTTATTGTAAAATAATATACATTAAAATCAGGGAATAATACCCAAATAATATCAGTGTCGGTTTTCACTTTTCGGTTAAAACACCCTTCAAAATTTCAGTTTCAGTTTCTGCTTTTCGTTTCAAACCTACAAAAGTTTCGGATTCGATTTCCCGTTTTCGGTTAAACCCCAAAACATTATAGTTTCGGTTTCAGTTTCTCGGTTTTTAAAAATACAGAAAATAAGTAACTTGGTACCAAAAAAAATTCTATCCCAAAACATGCGTATTTCAACGCAGTTTTTTCTTGAAATGTTTTAAAGAAAAGGAGAGCATTTTTCTTTTACCGAGAAAACCGTACGTCTATTGTGGAAAATTGAACTGTTTACAGACAGCAATGAATAAAAGTTTCACATTCGACTATACCCGATGGTCGGCTATTTCGTGTATCTCACTTCTCAAGGTTCTTTAATAATTCCCTGACTATCTCTTTTGTACGTAGTTTCTCAATTTCTCTCTAGAAATCTGTTTTCCGCACGAAAGCGAAAGGGGAGAAGAGAAAGAAAAATAAGGCAAACTAAAAATGAATGTGGTTGTTTATATACATGGGCCTTCAGGATGTACATCTTTTTGTCATGAAAGCTTTTCTTCTTTTCTTTTCCCATTGTTTCGGATATCGGGGTAAGATTAACGTTAACAGTATCGAGTATGTAAATGTTGACAAAGGTGAAGAACCTACGTAAACATAACATCTTCCAATCGATTGAACGGCTAGATAATGGAATCGGCGCCTGCAGAAGGACGCGTCTGCACTCCTTCTCCAGGTTTCATCGATTTATGACATTGATGCTTCCACTTTTCCTGAATTGGAAACAATTGCATCGGCTCTTCCGGTAATAACAACGATAATTTCTGTCGACCATTGTCGTTTGACAGTTACCCTGAACAATGGAGCTTTGAGTCGTTAAGAAGAAATGTCATTATCCACTTTTTGCCTTTCATGTAACTGCTCGCAGACACTTTACTACTTTGAGTTATACACATGTTTTTAAGAAATTAAAGTTTTCCAAATTATTTATTCAAAATTATTCGCAAATGGGGATCTTTAATATTTATACTCACAGATTCTAAGAGAATGCCTAGAGAATTGGACTCACCTGTAACAAAATAAGAAATATTTTTGTGAGTGATATTTTGCAATCTTGTCTTCTATTTATATTTATATATGTATTTTTATTATATACATATATTTATCGTACAATTACCTAACTTCGGACACTGGCCCGAACTTCGGACACCTATTATTCTTGAGTTTATACTAATTTTTTAATACAAAACTAACTTTTCACATCAGTTCAAGCTTTGAGCTTTTAATTTATGTTTCTTTTATGCCATTCAATTATCTGTAAACAAAGAAAAATTGGTGCCCGAAGTTTGGGACAGTGTCCGAATTATATATATATTTATATTTATAAAAGGCTGTCTTTCTACACATCGGTGTTTATAAAAAGTTTTATAAATATCTAGTCTCAAGTTTTGTGAGGTATTGAAAAAGAGGAATAATCTCGTTCAAGTCATCCCTCACTTGAAACATTTTTCCATAAAATTGTCCTCTTCTGCAGAAGAAGTTTTCGATTGGAAGAAGAAAAAAATGAGTATATGTATACGTGTGAAGAACGTAGCTTTAGAACGGTTTTGATTTGTCGATTCCCTCGTCTACTTCCATTTCTTCTACTTCCCGTCGACGACCTCTTTTCTCTTGGTGCTCTTATTAATTCTTGAGGCACGTTCCTACCCCATTCTTCTTGTTTTTTTTTTTTATTTTAACCTCTCTTTACCTCACCTCTAAAGTTCGTGCTTCACCAAGTCCGAACTAATACTGACGTTTAAAGACCTTTGAAAGAGGTGATGTCTTGACATAAAATAGTCGCCCAAATTTAAAGAAAGTTCTTTATAAATACTCATTTAATTAAACTTATTTCCTTTTTATATTGCCAGGACCGAAATGTAGGTTAAAAATAATTTTTCTTTTATTCTCCTTAATTTTATAAATCAACATATAGATTTGATTAATTTTGAGGTTGACTGTTCTTCTTAAGAAATGTTTGGAGAGCAGGATGTAACCATAATATTATAAGGAGAGTATATAAAAATAAAAATTTACTCAGTTTACCATTTAATTATGTAAGAAACATTTTTAAATCATTAAGAATTTTGACACTTTTAGAGTATCTGCATTGCCAAGAGTTTGCTATGAAACTTAACACCAAGTTCGAGTTACTCCCATTCATTTTAAGAATAACGGAGCTCGCGAAAGTAAATTAATAGAAGAGATTTGATTCGTTTATTTTCTTTCATTTACTTATTCCTGCGCATCCCTGTGAAATTTTCGAAATTGTTCTACTCGAGATATTTATTCCCTGCTAGTGAGAAGATTGAGTATTTTTCGCAAGGATGTTTATGGGCAATTGTCCAGAACCTTAAGATTTCAATATAAGAAATTTTAAAGAATAAATCGTAAGCGACACATATGACCTTTTGTATATTCCTTCTTCAGACGATCAGAAGTATTATTACTCGTGTACATCCGTTTAATTGAATGCACCGGCTATTTATGTGTTTTTAATAAAATGTATATATTTAAGGTTATTTAATTTATTTTTGAATTTTTTTTTAATTTCTGAATAACGCACCTGATACACAGTTTTTAAACGAAACTGTTAAATTAGTATGTATCTCTGAAAATAAGAAGTATTAATTCAATTATTGTTTATGTTTATTATATTTATATTATAAATTATTGTATGTATGTATACATATTATTATATTTAATATGTTAACATTAATGTGTACATTTCGGGTTATGTTTCTACGTCCATTTGACGACAATCAGAAATTCTTGCATTTCCTAATTCTCTTTTGGCACTTTTTTCTTTCCTCCTTTGGGATAACCACTTCTTATCTTTTTCCAGTTTTAAATCCTTAGCTTGATCCATGATGTATTTCTTTAATTATATTTTGATAATCTGAATGTCAGAATGACAGATTATAAACATCGAATCATTGATACATTGATTAATAAGTTTTAAATATTCTTCACAAACAGAAAACTTCACACATTTAATTTTCCGATTTACGCAGGATTTTTCGGTCGACATTTGTGAGTACATTCATATAATTGAAAATAAGATATCTATAAATTATTTTATTAATTTAAATTAATTTTGTAAGAAGCCTTGCCCGATATTTCAGCGACATTTTATTTGTACGAATACACTTTCTAATTTAAATGAAGTTTGCTAATACTATGAATTAGAAAGGGGCATGGAATTAGTTTCTTCCTTAAAGATTAAGCTTCCATTTTCTATAAAAAAATCGTTTGTAAACGTTTTTGGCAGTGTCGAAGTAGAAAATCTTACTGATACACCAGCGACACTTAAATATTGGGATAAACTTTACGAACCAATTACACTTTTTCTATCCATTCTGCGTGATTTTTATAAATTTCATTAGATTGTAGAATCATTTTTAAGCAAAACATGTGATTCTTAGATTTTTACATTATAAAATATAAAGATGACAGATTTTAAAATGTTCAAAAATGTAAAATGGACTCTTAGGATCACATTTCGCATGTATCAAATTAAAATAAACTATGTAGGTTTCTACATATATTTTGATGTTCTTAATACAGAAATTTCCTAAATATATCATGAAATTACTTATAAAACGATTTCACAGACGAAAATGTGGTAGAATAGTTCAATAAATACTGTAGACCTATTATTTATTTCATCGAAAACATCTAAGATGCAAGAAACTCCGCCAAGTAAAAAGTTATCAGTACCAAGTAATATTAAAGACTATAGCCTCATTTAAATTGGTTATTATTATCTAAGTAATTGAAAAATTAATAAACTAAATAAAAGGAAAAAAAAATTAATTAAACTTGGCGAGATATTCTCTCAGATTTCTTAAGAATTTAGTTAGCTTTAATTTAAAATAAAATTGAAAATCGGTTTACAAGTTTAGGAATCGTATTTTGAAAATTTTTTCGTTAAAATTCCCGACTGAGACTGTGATTCCTATTACTCCCGAAATTTGAATCAGTTAATCACTGATTTCATTCAGTGAGCCATTTCTGCCTAACTATTCAGTCAAATTCACTGAATAATAATGCAAAACAGTGATCTATTTCTAGCTTATTATTCAGTGAATTTGACAAAATAATTAGGCTCTTGTCATCACTGAATGAAATCAGTGAAAATTGTAACAGATTCAGATTTACAGTCTATAGGTCTGTTACAAAGCAAGGTTTCAATACTATGAAACGAAAGCAATATAACCGCGGAAGAATTGTTTTATCGGTGAAATGATTTATTGGTGAACCTTCTTTCACGTTCATTGTTGTTGCGATGTTGATGAAAACAGGGTGTGAATAGTTACTAATCAACTCGAGTCCATTAGCAATATACCCAGGACCAAAGTGTCGAATAATCCTCATGGGTAATTAAGTATCAGTGGTCGAACCGGACGAAATCAATGACGCAATTATATTGTCAATGGAACTATAGCAATTACTAGATCGAAGATGAGGTGGGCGCGTGCCAATGCATCGACATGTGTACTATGTAGATGTGTAGGCTGCAGGCATATCTGGATACTGAACGTGAACATATGCGTATACGTATAGTGCGAGTTGTTGCGTTTGATGTGCGTTTACGCAATTCGAACTGGACAGTTCGAGTGACATAGCCTGAAGATACGTGAACATGACAGATAAATCATCCACTGTTCCGTCGGAAACGTAAACACGATCCGCGTAATGCGTCAAGGCTCCGAAGTTATATCGCCGCATCCGGCACACTCTCGCAAATATATCCCTGAACTGTATATATAGGATACCTATAGGGATACCAATACTGGTATATCGGATAAGAGATGGGCTGAGGTCTAAACGCAGTTCGATATACACGTTGCAAATGCGAGAGAGATACGTTCTTTCCATGAAAGCTGCTGTAGACCCGTACGGAATCAGCGAAACGCTACCAGCATCGTAAAATTCGCATAAGTCAATTTTGTGGATCGCCTGAAACATATTGCCGGCAAAAATATGCAGAGGTATAAACATCTGCAGAGGATATGAATTGGACGCCCTAATCCCATAGAAACAGGAGTTTCTATACCACTTCGAGGGGTGCATGTATTTTGTCTAAACTTTACATTCATGTCCTTTATAGTCATTTCTACTTGCCCTACATTTCATATTTTCTTTACTTTATGTACCTGCAGAACCAGTCACGAGTATGAGATCACTTCACTCGCATCTCATCGGAAAAGAATTTTTGTTTTTTACATTTAATTACTCGGGAAGGAAACGCAATCATTCAAGGAAACGCAATGTAACTTTTATCAAAAAGCATTGAAAAGATTAAGAAATTTCGGGTCGAAAGAGCCATTTGTGAATAACTTTGGAACAATTTATGTCAAAATATAATTTAAGAAATCTAGAAGGAAATAATATGCTAGGTGACGAACTTTCGACCCTTTTTTCATTCCTTGGAAAAATGTAGAAAAGATTTAGGAGAATTTTGAAAAAATTCATAGCGGTATTTTAAAGTATAAGCTTCAACATGAGACCTAGAAATTCCAAATATCTTTAATAATTATTTAGTAATAAACACAAATGTGCCATCATATTTTTATTTTTGCGATGCTCCATGAACATGCAGTGAAGACGAGCAAAGGCTTGATCGTCGCATGTTTAGAACTTGAAACAGGACCGTCTTGGACATACACAGATTTTGGGAACAAGGGGCACCTTTTTTGTTTATCGCTATGAGTTAAAAATCTTATTAAATTTAAATTAATAATTTAATAAAAAATAATTAATAATTTTGATTTTATATCAAAATTATTAATTGCAATGATTAGTAATGCAATGATTCGTTAATTCTTTTTCATTTGAGTTAACTTTAATTTGGTTTTCCATAAAACTTTTATTTGTGGCAAAAATTTATTCAAAATTTCGATATTTCATAATCAAAATATTCATTCATATATCAAATATATTATTTATTATCAAATTTCAAATTAACAAACATAATGTATTAATACATTATAATCTACATATATTACAAAATCAAGTCAATAGATTAATTCATGCAATGATTGTTAGTAAAATATTTAAATTAAATCACTGGATCGTGAAATACAACATAAACAGTGCCTTAAGGGGCCGTGCATAAATTACGTAAACTTTTTTTCTGAAATTTTAAACTACATACCCCCCTTTGTGTATCCTAATATATCTGAGCAAAGTACTTATATCAGGACACAATTTCGAAAAGTTTCAAAATTTTAGGCGACTTCGTTTAGAAATTATAAATAAAAATGTTTGAAAAATGTCAGATTACGCGATGTCCCAAAATACAAATTTAAAAGAGAAAATTTCTAAATAATATCAAAAATACTTTCTTTGATAATTTGCGCTTATGAAAATCGAATGAAATTAGTTCAAAAAGATGATTATGGAGTGATAAGTTTAGTATTTTACACTTAAAGATGCAAAAAATCGCTCCAAAGTCTGTCCCCGAGTTTTGTGTCAGGTTTTACGATTTAGCTATTTTAAGATAAAACTCGAAGGTCATGATTTCAACTACTCAAAATACGACGTAGATTTGTTAATTTTAGGCTAACAAAGATTTTTATACAGTTGAAAACCGATTTCTCATCAGTATTTACAAATAGCAGACAATAATAATCACTATTTTTGCACAATATGTTTTACAAAACGTCATATTTATCGAGCTATAAATTCAAATTTTTATTAAAATTTTATATTAAATATTAAATATTATATATTAAATATTTTATAAATATTTAAAGAATCTTTTAAAAATGTTCCAAAAAACAGGTAAAAATTATTAAAAATATGGAAAACATCTGTGATTGTGCGATATATTTGATATTGTCTGCACACCTTCAATATTAGAATGTTTAGAAAACGTGTGCCTATCGTCTGTAGTAGAATTGGATTTAAATATTAATTTTTAAAAAAGTTATGGCCCGTTAAATAAAAAAAACGTGAAATTTTTTTTTCAAAAGTCCGCCATTTTGAAAATTTTTAATTTTCTTTTCATTCCACTACCTACGATAGCTGCAAGTGTACATTTTAAGAATCTTGATGACTTTTTGCTTTCAGATTACCTGGAGAGCCGGAATCATGCTCACCGTCCGGGCATTTTTTTAAGGCCTCATTTTTGAGCGAGTGCAGCGTCTACCATTTTGAATATTTTCATTTTAAAAAATGTATATCATAGTTCAAATGTGTGCAAATACAGTGAAAAAGATTTCCATTCAATTAAAAAAAAAAAAATTTCTAAAAAATGATGTGATCTAGTTTTCTGACTTCTCTGTGCATTTTCAAAATAAATTATATTTGATAATGAAATTTCGAAATTTTAAATATATTTCTGCCGAAATTCAAAGTTTTTGTGTTTTTAAAGAGCCGAAAAGTGAAAGTTAGGTAATTTTCATTTCATGTTTGAGCCCTTTTCTGCAAAAAATTATAATTTTTCTTTGCATTAAATGGTCCATTAACAAGTGTAAATTCTTAATAAAAGAAAAGTTTTATAAAGAAACAGATTAAAGTTACTTCAAATAAAAAATAATTAACGAATCATTGCATCATGATATAGAATCCAAATAATTAATTAATTTTAATAAATAATTAGTTGCAATTTAATAAGATTTTTGCGTCATACAGATAAATAAAAATGGTGCTCCTTGTTCCCAAAATCTTTCCAAGCCAGTCCTGCTTCAAGTTTTAAACATACGACGATCAAGCCTTTGCTCGCCTTTACTGCATGTTCATGGAGTCTCGCAAGAATGAAAATATGATGGCACATTTGTGTTTATTACTAAATAATTATCAGAGATATTCGGAATTTCTAGGTCTCATTTTGAAGCTTATACTTAAAGTACCGCTATGAATTTTTTCAAAATTCTCCTAAATCTTTTCTACATTTTTCCGAGAAATGGAAAAAGAGTAGAAAATTTTTCACCTAGCACATTATTTCCTTCTAGTTTTCTTCAATTATATCATGACTAAAAATGTTCCAAAGTTATTCATAAATGGCTCTGTCGGCGCGAAATTTCTTAATCTTTTCAATGCTTTTTGACAAAAGTTACAGTCGCGCTTCCTTCCCAAGTAATTAAATGTAAAAGACAAGAATTTTTTCCGATGACATGCGAGTGAAGTGGTCTCATACGCGTGACGTCGTGACCGGTACTGTATATTCTCGCTTTACTTGATATTGTCCGCACAGTAGGTTCAAAGCATTTTCCTCAGTCTGAAGGTGTAAAACCTAACTTCCTTGGAGCCAAAATCCCTTTTTTGTTAGACCGAAAAATGAAACAGACATCAATTACATAAACTAAAAGGAATTTTCAACAAACAAATATTCTGAATATAATTTTTTATTCTGTGAAAAAAGATCCTCATTCGCTCCGCTGGGAATCGAACCCAGGTCTCCCGATTGCCGGTCG
>JBAGKK010019704.1:0-11541 GCA_037177015.1 Euceroptres primus | reverse complement strand
TATGTAAGAATGATAAAAAATCATTACATAAATTGGTATCTACATATTTACTACGCACATATTTACGATTTTTATTACTTATCCAGATCAGAGAAGCATAAGGGTGATTGCCAAAAAGTTGACCATTTTAAGTCCCTATCATTATTCACATATCCTGTAATAATTAATTTTTTAAAAATATATCTGAGCAAAGTACTCACATCAAGGCACAACTTAGGAAAGTTTAAAAATTTTAGACACTTTCGATTAGAAATTATAAATAAAAATGTATAAAAATGTCAGATTACGAGATGTCTCAAACTACAAATTTAAAACAGAAAATTGGTAAATAATATCAAAAATATTATCTTTAATAATTTGGGCTTATAAAAATCGATTGAAATTAGTTGCAAAAGATGATTATGGAGTGATAAGTTGAATATTTTACAGTTAAAGATACGAAAAATTGCTCCAAATTTTGTCCCCAATTTTTGTGTCAGGTTTTACGATTTTGCTATTTTAAGATGAAACTCGAAGACCGTGATTCAAACTATTAAAAATACGACGTAGATTTGTTATTTTATGCTAACGAAGATTTTCATGTCGTTGAAAATCGATTTCTCATCAGTATTTCGAAAGAACAGTCAATAATAATCACAATTTTTGCACAATATGTTTTAAAAAATGTCATATTTATCGAACTATTAATTCAAAATTTTATTAAACGAGAGGGTATATTGAAAATGTGTAATCAATATTAAATAAATCGCGCAATCACAGATGTTTTCCATATTTTTAATAATTTTTCCCTGTTTTCGGAATGTTTTTAAAAGATTCTTCAAATATCTATATTGTCAAGGTCGAATGTCATACATTGCGAATTTAGTTATTTTTGAGGCTAGGGACGTCTGACTTCATTTTTTCCGCTCAAACTCCCCAAAGTGATTTCCATTCCTAAAGTTGTACATCAACTTCCTATATGCATTCGCATTGCTTAAAAAAATTCAGAACTCAAGTATAGGAGTTATTTTCGTATAGAATTCATAACTATCACAAATATACTCCTTGATCTTTCTATTTCGTTTTTTCATACCCTCTTGGGTTGATCGTCTTTAAAAAAAACATATTTTAGGCGGCATCAAATAATTATTTTTTACGGAAATTTCGTAGTCTAATCTGGTCCACTGTTTGTCAATCATCCATATCTTTTTGGCGATAAAATATCCAGAAATGTACGACTCTTAAAAAATTTTGACAATTTTCGGTAGTTTAGCTTCAGTGCGGGAATACAAAAGAATTTTTGATCCCGTTAATACTACATATGTACTTGAACAATTATAGTTCACAACCTTTGCCATTCACTTGTACTAGAAAGAAAAACATTATTGGATTGAGAATAACGATAAATATTTAATTTTTCACAATTTTGACCATTTTTGTGTACTTTATTTGGAATGCGCGAACATAAGAGAGTTTTTGATTAGGGTCATACTACACAGGCACGTCTACGACCATGGCATATAACTTTTACCATTCACCCGTATCCGGAAAAAATATACTAGTCTGAAAATAACGAGAAAAGTTCAACTTTTTGTGATTTCAACCTTTGACATCGATGAGCGAACTGAGAGTTTTTTATTTTTGCTCATACTTTCAGGAAATCATTTTGGTACCCATTAGAAACTTTTCGGACTCCCTGGAAAAGGAAAGGTGAAAATTTTACTTTCTCGATACACCCTAATGCACAGTATCCTCCAATAGTTTTTTATTTTTGGTAAGTATTTTTGTTCTAGGATATAAAATCTTGTATATTTGTTTTAAAAACACATTACGTTAAATCAATTACGTTAAAATGTCCAAATGTTGCGATTTTCTCGGTGACCGGGGCTACCCGACACTGTTTTTGGATAACCTTATTTGGTCAAAATTTATATCGCTTTTTTTCTCTCTCACTATTATGATTATTCTTTGAATAGATACCTTGGAAGTGTTGGTAGATGCACTAACATCATAAATGACGATTTATATTACTATTTTCATTGGCACATGCTAGCTTATTAATAAAAATGCTTAAGTGGCCGGTAGTACCCGATTTACGTGTTACGAAAACATGTTTATTGTCTATTGAAATTAATTCGCGTATATCTTTTGTCATTTTCATTAGATACTTTTTAATTTCTTTGAATTCTAACTGCAAAATTGTTTTTATATAAAGACACGCTCGGCAAATGTGCATTTTGAATAAATGTTTGTAATGAGATATTTGTAACGTTATAATGTGACATAAATTATATTTGTTGTTTGAAATGTGTATTTCAATTTTTTAACATAAACAGTAAGATGTCGGGGAGGTAAAAAAAAGATTTAGAAATCAAAATGAGCCTAGCACTTCAAAGATTTATTTTGGGTCCCTTATAACCTGTGTAAAATTTGAAATAGATCGATCAATATCCTGAGGTTTCCTAAGGCTAAAATAAGTTTTAAAAATACGTTATTCTCATAGTTTTGGAAAAATCGCTAATAATAATTTTTTTCCATAATCTACATAATACGCCTATTTTTCAAAAATCTTGTAAAATTTTTATACACTCCCGTGCAAAAGTTTCCGGACACTCAATTTTTTGATGATTGCTTAAGTTCTCTTAATTTTAATGATAAATTAAATTTTTCTCTTTAGCAGGTTATTAGCTCCCAAAATTCTGTATAAAATGAGCCCAAGATTAAACCAATTTGTCCATTTTTAAAGCAGATATTGCAAAAATAGTGTAAGTTTCAGTTTTTTCTTAAATTGTAAATAACGTCCGAAATAATTAAAATTTTTTCATGTTCTAGGGCTCATTTTAAAGGTAAATTTCTATAGAACCGCAAGAGCTTGTCAGCATAAATTTAAAAAAAATTCCTGGCATATTAAAAAAAATTAAAGTTGTACCAAAAAAGTTGGAAAAATTTCAATATTGTTTTTGATAAGAAAAATATGTGCGCTAAATATATGAAACATACAATCATGAAGTCTCTATAAAAATACCTTAAAATGTATATTAATTTGATTTTTATTACGATTTTTCTACAGATCATATGCTTTCGAATTTTTCCAACTTTTTCGTTACAACTTTAATTTTTTGTAGTATGAAAGGAATTTTTTAAAAATTTATGCTGACAAGCTGTTGCGATTCTGTAGAAATTTACCTTTAAAATGAGCCCTAGAACATGCAAAAATGTTAATTATTTAGGAAGTTATTTACAATTTAAGAAAACACTGAAATTTACACTATTTTTTTGATATCTTCCTAAAAAATGAGCGCAATGGCACACTTTGTGTGCTTGTTCACTGGTTTTTTGATGAACCTTGACAAAACTTAACCGTCCTACTTCACCCCATGTATAATAAGCACATACCCTAACGAACAAAGCATACTAGACTATCAACCAATTCAAAGCTTTGAAATGTTTTTATTAAAGTACAAGGTTCAAGATTAAATTTAGGCAGTTTTTGCTTCCTCATAGCAGAAGCTTTGTAATGACAATTGTCCTTGTGTGTGTGGGGGGGGGGAGGCGTCACACTTTTTTCGTGAACACGATAACTTGGCAATTGTTGCAGATAAATTGATGAAATTTAAAGGGGTTACTTTCATTACTAATACCTCAAATCAGACACAAGGATTTCTAAAAATATTAATTTCATTTTTTTCTCGTACTTTTATAATAATTTAAAAATCAGTTTTTACAATTAAAACTTTTCTCCTTATTATAATTAAATGTTGATGCATGAGAAGAAAAGATTCCTTGAATAGAAAGGATAATAAGAGACATTTGATTAAAGATTAAGAAAATTTTGATCACTTATAATATTGAAAAAAATTAAGATTTACAATTTCAAAAAATAATGAATGCAAATAAATATATTAAGCAAATTATATATTGAATGATTCATCATAACGAGGAAGAAATGTGCTCATGAAATGAGCACCAAAAAAAAGTAACTGCCAGAAACAACCGAGATCGAATTCGCAGAGCTAGTTTCGTTTTTAATAATAATCTTCCGCCAAGTGTTAATAATTTCTTTCGTCTCTTTTTTTTGTTTAATAAGTTCTCATTTTCTTAAGGCTATGCGATATATAATGAATTCACGAATTACCGATCGCTTTTTTATTTACATTCAGCGGGTTTATTAAAAGAGAAATGCAAATATAATTCTGAAATTTTGGAAAAAAATAAGTTTCCATCATTACCATCCGATATGGAAGAAATTTAAATTAACAGCATGCAAAGAGCAATGTAATACAACTAGTACAGATTCTCATTAAGAATCTGTCGTCAGTCGCGGTGGCGCAATTGATAACGCATCCTACGTGTTCCCGGATCGAAGTTCCCAGATCGAAAACGAGCTGCGGCAGTTTTTTTCTGAAAACTTGGGCTGGATAAAATTTAGATAAAATTTAAATGAAGAATATATTTAGGTACCAATGCCTGGTGCGTTTCAGTTTTTATTTTTTTTTTAAATTTCAAAAAATTTTTTTTTCAAAATAAAAATTGAAACGCAACAGACATCGATTTCTTGATATATTCCTTATTATTTCCTTAAATTTCAGCATTATGTTTGTATTTCTCTCTTAATATACCCGTTGAATTTAAATAAAAAATTGGTCGGTAATTCGTGATATCATTATCACGAATTACCATTTCGTGGTATCACGTACCCTTGAATAATAATATTCAATTTAAAGTTTATATTCTTCAATTATACTTGTTAACTTGATATGTTTTTAATTGACGGAGTTTTTTTGCATTTTAGATGACGTTGGTGAGATCGATAGATTCTACAAAATATATGATGAAAATATTCCACGATGCCTGACGCAAGCAGTTGGCACATGTACCACTTTTCTTTCTATCAAATAAAGTCGAACCAGATGTTAATTTCTTATCTATTAATATGAAAAGCTAATCCAAAGCATGTGTTGAAGGTATTTGAAAAGGATGTTGTTTATTTGACGGACACTTATACAGCTGTTTGACTCATTAATATCATAGGCAATCGAAAGCATATCGAAAAATTCAGTATAGCATATCAGGCCGTTCCCTTTTTCAAATGCGATTTACCGATTTAGGGTTTTCGTTGGGAAATTATACTTCAATCTCTACTCAAACTGGTGACATAGTACTTATGACCCAGAGATGAATGGAAGTGGAAATATTTTCTGATTCGGGGTCGATTACGTAACTTTTTCACTTCACTGTAACATTCATTTTACTGCCACATTCACATCCCTTCAATTTTTTGTCTATCGAGAAACAATCGAAACAATTGAATGGACATGAAGGTAAAGTGAAATGAAAAAAATAGGTAATCGAACACCTGAAGAAAAAATATAGCAGGTGCGCTTATGACACTCGCCATCCTTAAATGCGTATTTTATTCTCCCGGCGCCACACAGTAGGGGAAAAAGCATATTTTTTGGACAAAAATCGACTGACAGTACAATTCTTAACAGATGTTAATGTTTTTCTTATAGAAATGACCGTAAGTCTTCTAGGTATAACAAGTGACTGCGAATATTTCACTCTGATTAAACGAAAATTTGTTATTTAACAACAAAGTTTAAACTTTTTTTTGTCTAACTTTTCAGTGATACCATTTATTTTAAGATTTTCAAATTTATTAAAACAGATCATAAATCAATGTAATAACTAACTAAAAATAATTTCCAGTAGGTTAGAGTAAGAAAAAGATTGTTTTTAATGTTATAAACAAACTATTGAACAAAAGTTATTTTTTCGCGATTTGCAATGATTAGCTATCTTGAATCCATAGATTTTGTACGAAATATGACATAATAATGTGCGCTTACAATTAGTTAAGAATAGCTGCTGTTTACCAACTATTTAAACAATTTTTATAAACAAATGCCCATTTTGACCATTTTTTCATGAGTAGGCTTCATTTTGTTTTCGAAATCAACTTGAAATGTTTTGCCAAAGTCTCCTTGCTGTCATATTTTTTATAATTACAAAAACTGTTAATTATATAAAAATTTTTTATAAACAAATGCACATTTTGACTATTTTTTCATGAATAGGCCTCATTTTTTTGCGAAATGAACTAGATATGTCTTTCCAGGGACTCCTTGCTATCATATTTTTCATAGTGAGAAAACTGTTAATTACATAAACAATTTTTATAAACAAACACACATTTTTACAATTTTTTCAAGAATAGGCTTAATTTCTGTTTAAAGAAATAATGGTTGAAATATAACAATTTGAAATATATGACAGCAAGGAGTCCCTGGAAAGACATTTCTAGTTCATTCTGCAAAAAAATTAGGCCTATTCATGAAAAAATGGTCAAAATGTGCCTTTGTTTATAAAAATTGTTTACATGATTAACAATTATTGTCATTATGAAAAATATGGCAGCAAGGAGTTCTTGGCAAAACATTTCAAGTAGATTCTGAAAAAAATGAAGCCTCATGAAAAAGTGGTGATGTTTATATAATTAACAGTTTTTATCACTATTAAAAATATGATAGCAAGGAGTCCCTGGAAAGACATTTTTAGTTCATTCCGCAAAAAATTAGGCCTATTCATGAAAAAATTGTCAAAATGTGTATTAGTTTAAAAAAATTATTTATATAATTAATAATTTTTGTAATGATGAAAAATATGACAGCAAGGAGTCTTTTGCAAAACATTTCAAGTTGATTCCACAAAAAAATGTAGCCTATTTATGAAAAAATGGTCAAAGTGTGCAGTTGTTTAAAAAAATTGATAATATAATTGGTAAACAGTAGCTATTCTCAACTAATTGTAATTGAACATTATTATCTGTCATATTTCATACAAAATCTATGGGTTTAAAATAGCTAATCATTGCGAATCACGAAAAAATGACTTTTTTTCAATAGTTTATTTATAACATCATAAAAAATTTTTTCTCACTCTCATCTACTGAACATTATTTTAAGATAGTCATTACATTGATTTATGATATGTTTTAATAAATTTAAAAATCTTAAAATAAATTGTATCACTGAAAAGTTAGACAAGAAAAGGTTTAAACTTTGTTGTTAAATAACAAATTTTTGTTTAATCAGAGTAAAATATTCGCAGTCACTCGTTATACCTGGAAGACTTACGGTTATTTCTAAACAAAAAAATCAATATCTATTAAGAATTGTACTGCCGGTCGATTTTTGTCCAAAAAAGGTGCTTTTTTCCCACTGTGTGGCAACGGGAGAGTATATGCGATTCGGTGCAAATTCGTTGTCTACAACAATCTCACAATTCGCTGCATGGAGGAATCTGTGGCTTTGCACAATCTTTTATTGTAGTTCAATGATGGTTTAGCAACGAAAAAGTTATTTATTGTTTTATTGTTTTATTATATAATTGTTATTTAACAATTGTAAAAAAACTGACAAGGTCCATTTATTTAATTATTTATTTAAACATCTTAAGCCCAACAGTCTTAGACCAATTCTAGGGCTACCTATACAGAGTTTTCGACCTTATGCTAGAATCTAATTACGTAATCTAATCTTTGCTTTTAGTTTGACATAATGTCCGCATAGTCACGAGCTTTACTTGTAAATTCTGATACACGCATGAAGAACAGATCAAAATCCAGTATTCTTTTGCAGATTTGGTTTAGCTTTTTACATAGCGAGTGGAGTGGTGAGCCTTACATTCAACCAGTGACGGTTGTAGGCAAGAAGAATGGCATTTATGATCTTGTATCGCGTACCGGAGCACAGTTGGCCAAAAACATAACCGTAGACAAATTGATTTTCAGACTACAATTTTTATCCGATTTGAATTTTCTTTTCTTTAAGCGACAGGTAATAAAACTTAGCGTTTTTGAATTATTATTTTTTATCTTTAAATAAATAACTCAATTAATCACATTCTCGATGAAAATGAATGTCGAAGTATCTAAAGAATATAAATAATTAACAGGATATCGAAGCTAATTGTTATAAACAAATCATATCAGGGATGGCCACGGACGAGCTCTGGGAGCTAAAATCTGTCAACTCGTCAAACCCCACTTTTATCGCCCTTGCTACGATGGAGGTGGCAGCACGGCTGCTCTCGGCCGGCAAGCTCGGAGAAGCACTCGAAGAAAGGGAACAAAAGTGGAGAAAAAACGAGGCAGGGGAAGCACTGCAAGTGGTCCGTGGCCTTCCCTGAATTATAATATCAAAAATGTCGACATAAAAAACAACATACTACATTCGCGACAAACACAAAAATAAGTTAAAATAAAATTATAATCACAAAAAATGAAATAAAGCTACACTCAAATTATTAAAAAATGGAAAATGGAATCTCATTTTTTTATTTTTTTTTCGGGAATGATCTTCCGTTCCAGACCAAAAAGCGGCTAGCCGCTTTCTTCTTGGCAGTCCAAAAAGCATCGAACTATGCAGCAGGTGTTGAGTAAAACCGCTTTTTAGGCTGCAGCTAGCACCCACTTAAGTCCGAGATCTTCCAGGTGTTTCTGGCACCTCACATGGACGTTCCCCGTGGCCGAAATCATGATAGGATGAATGGTAACCTTTTCCAGTCTCCAAATCCTCGTGATTTCTTGCCTCAGTTAGCTACACTTTTGGATCTTGGTGGTATAGCCTTCTTGGATGTTCTTGTCAAGGGGAACCGTTACGTCGATGATTTGGACGTATTGCGATCGCTTAGCGAGTACCACAATGTCTGGCCTATTATGAGCAACAGTGTGGTCCGTTAGAATAGTTCTGGCCCAGTAGAGGCGGTAATTCTAGTTTTCGAGTACCGCTAGTGGGACATACCTATAGAAAGACATCCACTCTTGAATGAGTCCCCGATTCAAGGCAATCGGCTGGTGAATGATCCCAGCTACATCATTGTGTCTGCGAGTATACTCTCGCCGAGCTAACCTCCTGCAGCCATCAATGATATGCTTGATGGATTCATTCGGATCACCACACAGTCGGCACCACTTCAAGGCGGAGAATATGCTTTTTGTAATTCCTGGTGCCGATTACCTTGTCCTGGGTGGCCACGAAAAACTCTTCTGATTCCGGAAAGAGTTCACCTCTTCGTAGCCACAGGTTGGATGCCTCGCTGGCCATGATGTCTTGATCTTGTGTCCTGGGTGCTGCCCATGTAATGACTTTTGTCTCCATTCCTGAGCAATTTGCTCTGGAAGAGTAGCTAGGATGTTAGCGCCATTCAGACGAGCGAGATTGAGAGGCGTATAGTTGGTACCTTCTCTACCGATGTTATCGTAGAGTGGGATGTCACGCTTGCTGTTAAAATACGTAGTCAACTGTGTGATCTGCGATGCACACAATTGACGGACATACAAAACGCTTCTGCCCCCAGAGAAATGTGGTAGGACTATCCTCTCACTTGCCGAACTTCTGTGCAGTCAGTGCACTTATATTTTATAGATCGGTGTTTGACCACTTGATGAGCCCAAAAGAGTACGTGAGAAGCGGAATCGAGTAGGTGTCGATAGCCTTGATCTTATTGGCCAAGTTGAGGCCAGTTTCCAAAATGACTTGCAAGCGCTTAACAAAGGCTGTCTTCAGTGCATCCTTAACAGCAGTGTGACAGGGTCCTAACATCTGAAGGATACCTAGATATTTATACGACTCTTCCTTCGTCACGGTCTAAATGAGCGCCTGATCGTCAAGTCCTAACTCTGCGTTCATCACTCCTCTTTCTAAGTGCAATTTTAGGTCATTCATATAGAAAAGGTGGGTGATATCGTATCCGCCTCTGCCTTTCTTGACGTTGTATCCATAGGACGTGTTATTGGGTGTCCTACTAAGTGGATTCAGTGCTAAGCAGAACTACAGTGAACTAAATGAATCTCCTTGGAAAATGCCGGCCATAATGTTTAAGAATCTGAAAATCCTCGGCCCCAAAGAGACATAGCGTGACTCAAGAATTACTTCAGGCGTGGACAGATCTTGTATGTCCTGAGGATCTTAAGCAAGTAATCGTGGGGTAATTTTAATACCCTCGTTTTCTAAAATATTCTGTAGGTAGCACTGTATATCATTTATTTCATAACTTCCTGTAGGCATAGTAATTTCTTCAACGTCCACATAAATTTTAACTTTAATTGATTACATAGAAATTTGAGACATAAATTTCCACATACAACAATATAATAATTTTAGTATCTTTCATGATTATATCTTACGCTAGCAACACCAAGATACCGAATCAGATCCGAAGGAGGTCGAAGATTACCGAAACTATCAAAGTAAATTACTTCGTTACCAACTTTTTTATATGCAACCCAATGATTGCCTGGACCATCCTTATCATTGTGATTAATAATAGCTGATTCTCGTTTATTAGATCCTCTCACTGGTAATCCATTTCGCATGAAACACTACGAAAATGTGGAATTTTTAATAATTTTGCACATATAAATGAATCAAAATCTGTTAATGGGCGGTGTGGTAGCTTCACTTTGAATTTTTTGAATGACGCTTAAGACTTGCTCCATGAGTTTGCGGTTTAATATAAATTCCTAATCCTTCCTAATATGGTTTTAAATATAGACCTTTGCCTAAGGCAGTTGATTACATAGTTTCATTGAGATGTTTACTCTCTTTGATTTATCGCTTTGCAGCATTTGCATCATTTACCACTTTAGCTATACCTGCAGCTCCGCCAGCTAGTGATCCAGTGTCACTAAGGCCAGTAAAAATAGGTATGAAGAAAGGTAAAATCCCACCAAATTTGCTCGGGACTGTCAAGATACGAGGTTTATTTATATTTCTCTTACCGCCAGCCTTCCTAACAACTGCTTGTGCACCATTAAGTGCAGACTTTATAGCTGTATTGTCATTTTTACTAGCAATCATTGATTTGTTTGCAGCTGTGATAATTTTTCCTAATGACGTTGTTGGTTTCCTTTTAATAACCATGCTGAATTTTGACTTAATTTTAATGGCGTTTACTACTGCTAAAGCAGCCGCTTTCTCACCTAACCTTGCGTCTCTGGCAAAAACACGTTTCATCGCTTTATCACCTAACACTCTGTCAGCTAGGTTTCTCGCCTCAACGTTTTCTTGATTTTGCAAGTAGGTGATATCGAGCTCTTTGCAAGCTGCGTCAAGAGGATTGATGCTTGTATCACTCCTTGCAAGTCGTTTTGCTAATTTCGTGCCTGGTCTACGGTACTGGTAGCCAGGGAGATGTAGCTCGATCGGAAGTCTATTGACGATTGTGTTAAGCAAACCTCTATGACGTTCTTTTGAGGTTCGTTTACGACTGACTCTAGTTTTGTCTCCGTGAACGATCATACCTCTTTCAGAGATGTTTGTAGACTGATGGTCCGGTCTATACCAGAAATGTATTTATAGTCTTTTTCTCAGACGTAGTCAAGATGCAGTTTGAAACACAGTTTATGAAATTACCTGTTGTGAATTTTGATTCGCTTGTAGAAAATGAGAAGAGAGTAAAAAAGCATCAGGGACATTTGCTTCCAAATAGTGTACGGGCAATATTTTGTGGTCCTTCCAACTGTGGAAAAACAAATACCTTGTTGACTCTACTGCTACA
>JBAGKK010019693.1:0-11542 GCA_037177015.1 Euceroptres primus | reverse complement strand
GCGCTCTATTTTTTTTCGTATTTTGCATAGTTTTGCCGAAAATGTATATTTCGATTATTTTCAGAGAAAATTTTTGGTTAAAACAAAACCGATAGTCACAACACGTTGCTTAATGAATTAAACATTTATCCTTGGAATTTTAAAAAATGTGTGAAAGTGCAAATCATCGTGATAATTCGGTCTCAGCTCGATCTGGCGCGGGCGGATGGAATACTGCAGCTCCATCTTCCGGATTTTTAAACTATTTGACTGGGTCTGAGTCTGGTTTAGATTTTTACGTCAAAGAGCTAAGTCGAAGAATTTCTTTACGGGTGTGTACTTGAGCAAATGATCGCTTGGAAACCGTCTGCAAAATTTTTTTTTTTTTTTGAGATTTTTGGAAAAAAATAAATTACTGTGATTACGTAATTCATTAGACTATTTTAGAAATCCATGCAGAACATCGAACGCGAAGCGCGAGTATCGTGATGAGAATGTGCATCCCAATTGCTAGTGGTGAATCCCTCGATCTATAACTTTAATGGTATTTTGTATGTGAAATTATCATTAAATCTGATTATATTTACCCTATGGTAATTTTTTATAAACTTAATGATATTGTTAACTTAGGATTTTTAAAAGTAGATAGGAATTTAATAAATCAATAAGTAGTCGCGGCCCTGAAAAGAAACTAGTCGTGCCGCTCTTTGCGTAGAGGATCCTCGGTAAAATAATTTTTATCTTCTCTTACTTATGGACACCACAGCGTGGAATCTGAGCAGACGTCGGGAATCTAGGGAATTCGGACTATTACTCGTATAATTCACTGGCCTCTTGTGGGTCCTGGCGAGAAAAATATCACCAACGGAGCATCGAACGAGTCTGTCAGATTCTCTTCTTTCAGTTCTGAAATTCTGATCTTCATTAATGACCTTCTTTTAAAAAAAACTTGATAAATCTACAGGTCTGGGTTTTTCAATTTTTTTTTACTTCTTGGTATAGAGTAGGAAATTAAATAAATTTTCGAATTACATCGGGACAGGAAATTGCAATTTATAATTGAATCAAACCCAAACATCGGAAAACATACTTTACACATTTTATGTCTTTCAAAAAAGTATCTATGGCATTGTTACTTATCTGTAAAGATCACAAAATAGTCTCGTAGACTCTTGGAATCAAGGAGATTCCATCCCTTCTCTTTGCGAGTTCTCCAGACAAAAGAAAAGTAAGAGAAAGGAAGAAACTCGCATCGTCAAATTTTCATGTCTCGAGTTCGTGCCAAGAATCTTCCAAGGGATGAGACAGATGGAAAGTGGTGGAAAATAATCTAAAAACTTATAGCTACAACTGTAACGCATGTCGAACAACAAAAATGATTTCGATAAAATCGCAGTGATCTTGGACGGAATTCTGATATTCACAATCCCAGAATTTTGACACAAGAATCAAATTTATTCAGAAGATTAACTTTCCTTTTATAATAATTTAATTATATGATTAGAACCTTATAAACTTCTTTCTTATTCTAAAATTGCAGTAAATTTAGCATATCAAAGCTTTGCAGATCAATTTTATTTGGATATCTTCCGCAGATCAATTTTATTTGGATATCTTTCGATTTTACTGTCATCACAACAATAATTTGTAATTTATTCGACACAGAAACTTTCCTCACCCAACACTAATGTTTCGCTAATTTGCATAAAAATCCAAATCAACCAACTTCTGATATTCCTGAGAAATTTTTACCCACCTATTTTTTAAAAAAAGTTCACCTTTTTTAACAAAAATATAGGTACTGTGATGACTGAAATTTGTTAAAGACTCGCTCTAGTACTGAGTGAATAAAAATTTATCCATTTAATGGGATGAAAAGGTTGAAAAAAGATGCCTTATGGTTATCCATTACTTTACAGTTGAATTGAATCGAAAGAGGAAAGATCGGTCGTTTGGCATGACGGGGGAAATATGGAAGCTCGATACCACAATCTAGAGTACTGTGGGTCCCTTTCGACCTGTGGCATCATTACACTTTAACCTCCAATCTTCAAATCGTTTACCGTCGTGTCAGCTCCGTTTTCTTTCCGAGACTTGGGAAGTCTTTCCGAGAGTTAGGCGAAGAACCATAGTATGTTCGATTCCCCGGCGAGTCGTGGCTCCGCCGTTCCTGATACTAGCTTCCGGTTCCGCACTGGAGCTCAGCCGGGAATCGAATTCGCTTTCTCCGCCGTCCGCCTCCACTTTTTGATTAAGCTATGCATACTTGAAAACGTTCTCCCGCCACCCTTTCCATCTGCCTCGCGACTCTCTTTCTTTCTTAGTCTCTTTTCTTATTCGAAACAGAAAAAGAAAGTTTAAATATGTCTGTAAAATACTAATTTAAAGTATCTTTTATCTAATAAATCTAAGTAGAATTGAGGAAAAATGTATAGAAAGGAGAACAAAATTTTCTGAGGGCTTACTGTAAAATGTACGAGTACATCAATTCAGTTTCGGGCAAGTTCATTTTTAAGGATGTTCACTAGAGCATTTAAAAAAAAAACTTTGGAATTTTATCACCATTGGTCGTTCTCTTTTGAGATTACTAAAAAAAGTGAACACGTTTTTTTTTTTGAAATTGGTTAATATTAACACGTGGCGCACACTGGGAGGAAATGCACTTTTTTCGTGCAAAAATGTCCAGAGCCTTCAATTTTGGTCCGATTTTTAATTTTTTTAAAAATTAAAGTGCATTAGATTCTGAAGAGCTTCGCGGTCAGAACTTTTGTCTTCTCTATTTGTTTATTAATAATTTTTTTACTCAAAGTATTGAAAAACTGAAATTTTTTACATAAGAATTTTTTACGTTTTAATAACTGCTTAGTTAAACTTTATATTGTCTTAAATGAATGTTTGGGGACTCATACAATACAAATAATTTATTTATTATTCCATTTAACTGTTATAAACAGATTTTATGAACAAATTGGCAAATAGTCTTATTATCGGTAAAAAAAAATTTCTGTTTGCTAAAAGTGCTCCGTATTAAGGTAGGAATGACATTTAATCACAAAAATAATTGAAAATTTAATAATAACCATTGTTATAGACAACTCTTTTAGCAAAATATTTAAATTTGAAGTTTTTTCAAATTATAATTTCTTTTAATCGCCGGAACGGCTGCAAGTATTTTTTAAAATTATAAATATTTGATAATATTTAGTGAAATATACAAATTTAAGTTTTTATAAACAAATTAGATAAATAAATTGGAAATTTTGGCCCTTTCGCGTAGAAAAAAAATGTTTTTTGCACTGAAAATGTTTAAAACTATTCTACGAATGACTGTTAGGCACAAAAATATTTGAAAAGTTAACAATAAACATTGTTATGAACAATTCTCCCCGCCATTTCTTAAAATCAAGTCGATAGGCTATATGCAAAAGATTTTCCATAAAGTGAATCCTAGCATGTAGTGTTGATAATCCATATTCATATGACTTTGCCTTTGACTAAATCTAAGTCATTCATCTCTTTAGGTGTAGCTTAACAAATGTAGCAAGTCATAGATGATAAAGTTCCAGAAAGAGCCTGGTAAACTTTTTCGTCCACCATCGTCAACTTCATATCAGGTTTTATCACAAAAGTACCGGAATCGTTTTTTATTATTGTGGGCTTCATTTTATCGATTTCTTTCTGAAGGGATGATATTACTGAATTGGTTTTTTCTGGGGTTTCTTTGGCGAATTCATATAGTATTGGCCTGCAATATGATGTTGACGATGGATTAGGATTTTGCCACACTGCAGAATTTACCGAATCTTTTAAGTGATGCCGCAGTGGTACCATTGAAACCGTGAAGATACCTATTATCCACCATATCTGGATCATCTTTCTTTTGCTTGTACGTGCTTTGGCTTCAAGAACCATCGCAACCGTATGTCACAATTAACTTCAAGTTATGAGTTTACCTTGTATCGGTACCATTTACCATTTACCATTTACCATTTACCTTGTATCGGTAAATTGAAGAGAAATATCACGATCTTTAAAAATCTGAGATATCGTATGATCTAATAAAGATTTCAATCCGATTCTAAAACCCTTTTCCGTTACTTTAATTGAATGTGGATAGCATTCTTCTTTAGCTTTTGCCAAATTTTCGAATGCTGGGTAAATGTTAGCATTTCTCTTTTTTGCCTGCATATGGATCATGTGATACTGACTTAGACAAATCAGCTTCCTCTATTAACACCAAAGTTTCTTCTGTTGTGTAAGGAATCAGGCAATCATTCATATTTTCATTTTCATCGGAAGGTAAAATTGAATTCATGAATTCTGATACTTTCTACCTATCACATAGATTTAGGAAGCGTAAAAAAGCCTCTCTTACTTCGATGTCAGTATATTTTTCCCGGATATCCATTAATTTCCTTCGTTTTGTCGAAGTAGAACATTCTACAAAGTCACCTGAGTTTGGGCTTCCGCATTTGTCATTACTTTCAGGTGGAAATTCCACGATAAAATATGTGTTCAACCAATCTGCAAACTTTTTGTCGAAACAAGTTTTAATCAATGATGAACTGTGCCATTTTCTTTTAAAATAAGGGATGAAATCACGATTAAATTTGTTTTTTAACTTTTTCCAATTGTTTAGCGTTTAAATTAAATTCTCTTCTTAAATACTGCGCCAAATCTTCCACACCTTTATTGGAATTAGAAATCAAAAAATCGGATAGGGTGTTTTTGAGAACTTTTAAAGTATCCATTTTGCCTTATTAGAAAACCATTTATTGGACAAACATTAAACACAACAAATTGTTTTACATTGGTCTAAAATTAATTAGTACTTACATCTATTATTAAAAGGATACAACTGTAAAAAGAAAACTCTTAGTTCAATACATGTATTCCTGAAAGTGAATATTAAAACAACTGAAAGTTATTAAAACAAAATATAACTCTGGATACTATGGATACAGAAAAGAATTTTATTTCTCAATTTTTCAATTGAAGAGGAATTTTTCGCATAAAATTTGTTACTAAAAACATTTATAAAAATATTTAATAATGTATTTTTATGAATATTTGTGACTAACTTAGATTCACAACTTAGTCTAAAGCTATTTCGATTGAAAACCAGATTTTTTGCCACGTGAAACTGCCGAAATTTGAAATTTGTTTATCTTAATTGTTTATCAACATTCAGATTGTTACATTTTACCAAATATTATCAAAGATGTATTATTTTCAGCAATATCTGTACCCATTCTGGCGATAAAAGAAAATTTAAAATAATAGAACTTTGCATTTAAATATTTTGTCACAGGAATTGTTTATAACAATGGTTATTGTTAACTCTTCAAATATGTTTGTGACTAGTAGTCATTCGTCCAATACTTTAAAACATTTACAGTGCGACAAAAATTTTTTCTACGCGAAAGGGCCAAAATTTTGAATTTGTTTATCTAATTTGTTTATAAAAATTTAAATTGTTATGTTTTACGAAATATTATTAAAGATTTATCATTTTAAGGAATATCTGAAGTCGTTCTGGCGATTAAAGGAAATTATAATTTGAAGAAACCTCAAATTTAAATATTCTGCCACAAGAATTATTTATAACAATGTTATTGTATTCTGCGAGTCCCCAAACATTCATTTTAGATAATATAAAGTTTACCTAAGCAGTTATTAAAGCGTAAAAAATTGTTATGTAAAAAATTTCAGTTTTTCCATACTCTGAGTAAAAAAATTATTAATAAACAAATAGAAGAGATAAAAGTTCTGACCGCGAAGCTCTTCAGAATTTACTGCACTTTAATTTTACAAAAAAGTAAAAATCGGACCAAAATTGAAGACTCTGGACATTTTTGAACGAAAAAAGTACATTTTCTCCCAGTGTGTGGCGCTCGGCCCCTGAAGTTTTTCCATCATGGGAAAAAAGACAAATCTTTGTAAATGTTGTTTAAAACGTGAAAATATTTAATTAACCACAGGCAATACTTTTTTCGTCTGATGAAAACTCTCCAAGGAATATGAATCTATCATTGATTTTTAATTTCAATTCTCATAAACCCATTTTATTGTGCCCTAAAATCCACCACCAAAACAGGCCAATCATAGTTTCGCAGAATATTGACATTAATTATGACTATTTTCACATTTTTGTTTCTCAGATCCACTTTAATGGATAAACCACGCGATTTTATTTCATTCTAAATTACTTTTCTATTTCTTAAACAAGTTTTATTTGCTAAAATTTTTTCATTTTTTCACAAATATTCTAAATAAATGGTGTTTTCTCAATACACCAAGCAAATTAATTAATATGAAGAGTTGTTGTAGTTTAATTTTTTAAACAATTTTTAATTGTCGAAATGTTAAAATGTAACTCCTAACCTGAATGCGATAGAAAATCATAGTTTTTCTAAATTATTCCACAATTTTATTATAATAAAAACTTTTCTCAACTTTCTGTGCATTTTTCAAACAATTTTCATTTGTTTAAATAATTTTTTTATTTTAAGCATTGTCAATAAATCTTTATGACACTGGAACCTAATAAATCAATATGAAAGCTTGGCGAATTTCAGTTATCTATCAATTTCAGTTTAAGCAATTAATAATTTTTTAATTCGTCGATCTTTCATACTGATTTATTAAGTTTTAATATTATGAAAATATGATTAATTCAAAGTATTTTTAGATTGAGATTAAAAAATTATTTAAGTAAATAAAAATTGTTTAAACAATTTACAGGAAGTTGAAACAAGTTTTTATGATAATAAACTCGTAGAACTTGTTGAGTACTTTTAAAAAACTATGATTTTCTATTAGATTCTGGAAAAATGGGAAAAAAGTGATAATTAATGTCAATATTCTGCGAAACTATGATTACCCTGTTATGGGGCTGGGTTTTGGGGCACTGTAAAAGGGATTTATGAGAATTGAAATAAAAAATCAATGATAGATTCATATTTCTTGAAGAGTTTTCATCAGATAACGAAAGTATTGCCATTGTGCTTCCCGTCTCGTTCTCGGGATTACACTTGCACTTGTAGTATCGTCTCATGCTACTCGCGCCGCCACAATTCAGAGCTAAAATAAAATATATCGGGGTCCTTTGTTTCCTTCTGTGACTTACTTCACTATTTCATTCGTTTTTTTGTGCTCGCGTCGTCAACATTTAATTTTTCTTGTTATTAAATAGGTAATTCCAGAAAATCCTGGAGAAAAGATCGTAAATCGAGTCACAGGTCAAAGAAAAGTACACTCGTCGTTGACTAGAGGTCCGGTGACTAGAGGACCAGCTTCATGGTCGTTCACGCTTCACTGATTCTGTCTCCCCCCCGAGCGTCCGTTGACCTGCCTACATTGCTCGGGCAGTCAGGGCCGCCAGACGTTGTTTACATCACGACTCTCTGCGCATTTACTTTTGTACGTTCAGAGACTATATACGCGGTCCTGAAAGTTGACATAAGATGCTCGCTCGAATAGCATTGCTTAGAGGACCGTCTACCACCGAGCCCGGTCCTTTAATCAACGACGAATGTAGTGATTTGAGTCGTTTAATAAAAGAAGTCGAGTGTTTAAAACGAAAAATCAAGAAGCGTGGTCATCGAGAGAGTTCGTCGTCTACTTCCTCTGCTGGGTCTTTTCGAAGTTATTCCAGCTCTAGATACAAAAGTACCCGAGGATCCAGATCTAGAAGTGTTTCGAAGTCAAGGTCTAGAAGTCCGAGAAGTAGGAAAGAGAATAGATACTCTCACTCTCGCACACGTTCGCGCACTTGATCTAGATCCCATTCTGCCTCTCCTTTTCCGAAAGAGCAGTCTGGTAAGTAAAATCAAATCATCTAAATGGACGGCACAGCTCATTCTTAAGATGAGAGAAGTCCGATCCTTCGACTGGTGAGCCTGTGTCATAAGTACAGGACAAATCCAGATCGTACATCTTTTTAGGTTACAAAAAAAAAAGATGACTCAGCTCATTTTCAAGATGACAGAAGTCCGAACCTTGGTTTGGTGAGCCTATACTCAAGTGCAGGACTAATCCAGATTGTTCATCTTTCTAGGTAACGGAAACGAGAAGGTTTCAAAGTCGGATGGTTCCACACATAAGGCAAATTCTCCGGAAAAAGAAAATACCGATCCCAAAAAACTAGATATCCTTGGGGAAAATCCATCAACAGTTAACCAAAAGGAGGTTAAGTTACATCCGGATTTGGTTTCGATATGGAAACATTGGCTCACAGCTGGCCTCACTGACCAAGTCAGGGAGGAATTATTGAAAAAATCTCCGAGGAAGGGTGACTGCTTGATTGAACCTCCTTAGTTAAATCCGATAATAAAGCTCCCCATGAAAGACGTTGCTAAAAAATGCAACGATCATTTTCAGGACATCCAACGCTTAGCTGGTTCTGCGTTGTCGGCTATAGGTCCGGCGATTTCCAATTTACTGGGTGAAGAGGAACTTAACCCCTTGAATCAGTTGGAAATGCTTGCAGATGCAGGCAAACTGATTACAGAGTTACACCACTCAGTTTCAAAAGCGAGACGAGCTTTTATTACATCAAGATATTCAAAATCGTTCAAAGAATTATTAGACTCGTCAGATAATCAGGCTTTTCTTTTCGGCTAGAGGTACGTAGGGCTGGCAGGCTGTCGAGATTTTTTGAGAAGTGGAAGGAAATCACTAGCGATAAATTTGTTTTAGATTGTATAATAGGCTTTAAGATCCCTTTTACTCAATTACCAAAACAATCGTCTTTATCTAGTAGCCGAAATTGGTCACAAGAGGAGACCGTGGCTTTGAGGCTAGAGATCGATAAACTTTTAGAAATAGGGGCTGTTAATCCTTGTCAATCCGTAGATGGTGAATTTATATCACCTTATTTTTTAGTGAATAAACCAGATAATTCTAAACGCTTTATATTCAACTTACAGAAGTTAAATAATTTCATTCAGGTTCCTCATTTCAAAATCGAGGACCTTCGTACGGCTATTAAATTAATAGAAAAAGATAGTTTCATGTTCCACTTAGATCTGAAAGATGGTTTTCTCCATGCACCAATTGAGAAAAGTTACAGGAAGTTTCTTAGGTTCTTCTTTGATGGAGTGTTATACGAATTTTCGTGTTTACCATTTGGCTTGAATATCAGCGCGTATGTCTTTACAAAAATTTTAAAACCAGTAATCAATTATTTGAGAGAAAAGGGTCTATTGTCAGTGGTATATCTAGATGATTTTCTAGTTTTAGCAAACTCTTTCGACGGTTGTTTAATGAATGTAAAGACTACCATAAATTTTTTGAAATCTCTTGGTTTTTTGATTAATTATGATAAAAGTCATATAGAGCCTTCACAAATATGCCCGTACTTAGGTTTTCTGTTAAATTCTAGATTTTTATCGGTAGAACTTCCTCCAGGAAAACGCAGGGATTTATATTCTCTAATAAAAAAAAAATTCGAGAAAAAACAAATCTGCACCATCAGGGAATTCGCCCAATTAATAGGACGATTAGTGGCAAATTGTCCGGATGTGGCCTATGATATGGTTCACACGAAAAGCTTAGAAAGAGCTAAATTTCTCGCAGTTACTTTGTCCGAGGGTAACTATAACGATCAGATGAATGTGTCACCTTCTGTGCTTCCAGACTTAGACTGGTGGAAAAATATTTCACCCACAACGTTTAACCCAATGAGACAGTTTTCCGTCGTCAAGGATATTTACTCAGACGCGTCTAAAAGCGGTTGGGGAGCCTCGTGTGATAATGAGTCAGTTCACGGCTTCTGGAATGAAGAAGACTCTTTACGGCATATAAATTACCTCAAAGTTCTAGCTGTATTTTGGGCTTTAAAATCTTTCGCAGAAAATTTGCGGAAATGTGAAATCTTACTTCGTGTGGACAACACCACCGCAATCGCTTACATTAATAAAATGGGCGGAATTCAATTTCCACATTCAAATAGTTTAAGCAAAGAGATCTGGAACTGGTGTGAACAGAGAAATATATAGATTTTTGCTTCTTATATTGCTTCAAAAGACAATATTGAAGCTGACAGACAGTCTCGAATTAAAAACATAGACACCGAATGGGAATTAGCCAGTTTCGCTTATAATAAAATTGTAAAAGTGTTCTCCAAACCTGAGATAGATCTCTTTGCTTCCGAATCAATCACTGAATGCCAGTTATTTTGTTCTTGGGGAAAAAGCCCACAGGCTATAGCGATAGACGCTTTTACCATTTCGTGGAGCAAAAAATTCTTTTGTGCCTTTTCACCTTTCTCAATGATTTTGAGAACTTTAAAAAAGATTAAAACAGATAAAGCATATGGAGTAGCAATTGTTTCGTTATGGACCTCACAGCAATGGTTTCCAGTTTTTCCAGTTTTTCTTTCGTTGCTAGTTTGTGAGTCTGTAATATTTAAGCCTAGTCCAACTCTTTTGTTGTCTCCTTGCAGAACTCGACTGCACCCTTTGGCATCCTCACTTTCCCTGGCTGCCGGACTCTTATCCGGGAAAGTTATACGAGGAAAAAATTTCCAGAGGAAACAATAGATGTCTTAGTAGCGTCTTTAATAGAGTCAAACATAAAACAGTACAATAGTGTCTTGAAGAATTGGTGGACCTTTTGTAGCGAAAAGAATCTCGATGTCTTCGACTAAAACACAAATGTGATTTTAAACTTTCTCAACCGAGCGATTCAACAGTGGAGCCTCTTATGGTACCTTAAATACGACTATGTCTGCAATATTCCTCATTTCTAACATTAAGATTGCTGATTCCATAATGGAACGTTTTTTTAGGGGAATCTATAAACTTAAGCCATCTCGACCAAAGTATGCTAGAACCTGGAATGTGTCTCCAGTTTTAGACGAAATTTCGAAATGGTTTCCGCTTGATAAACTAAATCTGCAAAACTTACTGAGAAACTAGCAATACTCCTAGCTTTAGGAACAGGTCATCGAGTTCAGAGCCTTGCGCTTATTCCTTTAGATACAATTGTATTCTCAGCTTCCGAGGTAGAAATCAGAATCGAAGTTCTTATAAAGACGTCAAGGCCTGGATCGTACCAGCCTTGTCTAGTGCTACCTTACTTTCGTGAAAAACCAGAACGATGTGCAGCTTCGACCTTAAAACATTATCTAGAAAGAACAAGTTCTTTGAGAGGTAACGCGAACACGCTTTTTATTGGCATAAAAAAAACTCATAATGCAGTAGGTACGCAAACTTCAAGCCGTTGGATTAAAAATGTTCTATTCATATGCGGCGTTGACAAACAGTTCACAGCTCACAGCACTAGACATGCATCTATCTCTTTAGCTTATAAGAAAGGTTTATACCTAAGAGTCATAAAAAATTCTGCAGGATGGTCAGAAAGATCATCTGCCTTTGCAAAATTTTACAACAGACCAATTATTGAGTCTGATTATTATTATTATTATTTATCGGCATTTGGAACTCGAAAGTTCATTGCCTCATCTACCCGAGACCGCCACACGTTTCTATCCTGTGCATCATCCATCCACTCATTATAATCATATCCTAGTTCTACCAAATCTTTTTTTAAATTATCC
>JBAGKK010019682.1:0-11543 GCA_037177015.1 Euceroptres primus | reverse complement strand
TAAAATGTCCATTTGTTTATATAATTCGTTTATAATATAAACAAATATTGATGAATAGCAAAACTTTTCCAAAAAAATCATTGGTAATATAATTAAAACAAGACTAGAAGAAAAAACGATATCTTTCTGCCTATAAATATCTGCGATGTACACTTCTTTACATAATTTGTTTATAGAATTAATAAATAACATCCAATCCTAAATTTTAATGGCTAGGTATTATCCCAACGATGAAAGTAGGCACTTTCAGAACATAAATAAACTTTAAAACGAATAATCCCTAATGTCGATTATTTGTTAATACAATTTGTTTATAATAATTAACTTTACAAGTTAACAATTTTTTTCCTTTCTTATACCTCTGTGCATTGAATGTAGCCGATGGCAAGTAAAAGAAAAAATTTTCCACGAGATAAAAAATGAAATTCGAAAAATTGACATTTATTTCTCTATTTGTATTAACATTAAATTAAATAAACAAAAAATCAAAAATCAAAAATTAAATAAACAAAAATCAAAAATCAAAATCTAACCAATCTCTGAAAAATTTAGTCCTAAATTTAAAAAGAAAATCTAAAATCGGTGCAAGTATTGTGTTCTTAATGTCATTTTGAACCTCGTTTTTTTATTTCACCCCACTATGCGTTAGAATGCCCTTGATGTGCAAGATTCAGGCAAGGTTGTTGCAAAGTCGGTACAAGGTTGCTGCAAGTTTGCTTCAAGGATGCTGAAGGTTTGCAGCAAGTTTGCTGCAACGAATCTGCAATCTTTGCAACATTGCAGAAAAGTCTTGAACTTACAAGTGTAACCTGACTGCAAGGTTGTTGTAAGGTTGCTACAAGTTTGAGGTAAGGTTATTTTAAAAGTGCTGCAAGGTTTTGGAAAGGTTGATACAAGGTGGCTGTAAGTTCTCTGCAAAGCTGCAAGATTGCCAAGGTTACTGCAGGGTTTGGAAACTTGCCGTTCAAAGTTGCTTCAAGATTACTGCAAGATTATTGTAAAACTGCTGCAATGTTACTGCAGGGTTTCTGCAAGGTTCCTGTAAGTTTTCTGCAAGTTCACTGCAAGTTTTCTGCAAGGTTACTGTAAGTTTTCTGCAAAGTTTCTGCAATGTAACTGCAAGGTTTCTGCAAAGTTGCTGCAATTTTAGTCCTATTGGGAATATGTATATATAAGCGATATATGCGATCTGTGCGGTTATCGCTAATGGTACATTGGTTTTCTGAAAGCGGCGGGTCTTTGTCGTAAGACGCATAACCTAGCAATTTTGGTGCCCCACAATCTTCCAGATTACATCTCAGGATACTATGCCTAGAAGCATTATATCTGCTCCCCCTCCCTTGGCCCTCCTCCACTCCCAACATCCTCGCACTATTCTCGCTCCCATGCGAGCGCTCCACCTTTTCCCTGGATTTTTATTCCAACCGCAGTTATAATTCAGAATTTCAGAGAGAAGATATCGCGTAGTCTGTCTGATTTGGCTGGACTCCCACCACCGACTAGTCCTGAGATAATCACAGATCTTGTCCCACGGGATTCTGGGAAGAATCGTGCAACAAATTACATCTCAGCAACGCCTTTACGGCTTTTCCCCTGCGTTGCAATGAGAATCCAATGTCTGGAAAACTAAAACCATGTTAGATTACGTACACAAACACTGTGTATATCGATAGCGTTCTTGGCTTTTCTGAAAATTAAAAGTTTAGGTTTTTTCGAAAAACATGCGAAGTACGGGAAAAATTCAAAAGGAAAATTATTCCTCTTGAAATGTTTTACAAAAAGTTCCTGTGGCATTTGTCGATAGTTCGATCCGTTTTCTTAATACCTTCAAGAATATAAATGTTCTTGAAGGTTTTTCCGAAAATCAAGAATTTGGGTTTTTTCGGAAAATATGCGACGTACGGGAAAAAGTCCCCAGGCAAAGTTATTTCACTTGAAAAGTTCTACAAAAAGTTCCTGTTGTATTTTTCGATATTTCCATCTGTTTTTTGAGTCCCTTCAAAAACATATTGAAGCTTTGTCTGAAAGTAAAAAATTTGGGGTTTTTTCGAAAAATATGCGAGATACGGGAAGAAGTCCATAAAGAAAGTTATTTCGCTTGAAAAGCTCTACAAAAAGTTCCTGTGGCATTTGTCGATAGTTCGATCTGTTTTCTTAGTACCTTCAAAAACATAAATTTTCTTGAAGGTTTTTCCGAAAATCAAAAATTTGCGTTTTGTCAGAAAATATGGGAGATATTGGAAAAAATCCATAAGGAAAGTTATTCCCCTTGAAAAGTTCTACAAAAAGCTCCTATAGTATTTTTCGATATGTCGATACTGTTTTTAAGTACGCTCAAAAGTATATTCTTGAAGGTATTTGTGAAAATAAAAAAATTCGTTTTTTTCGAAAAATATGCGAAGTACGGGAAAAAGTCCAAAAATAAAGTTATTTCTCTTGAAAAGTTCTACCAAAAGTACCTATAGTATTTTCGATATTTCGATTTGTTTTTTGAGTACCTTCAAAAACATGTTCTTAAAGGTTTTTCTGAAAATAAAATATTTGTTTTTTTTCTAAAAATATGCGAGCTGCGGGAAAAAGTCCACAAGGAAAGTTATTCCCTTTAAAAAGCTCTGCAGAAAGTTCCTGTGGCATTTTTCGATATTTCGATCCGTTTCTTGAGAACCCTCAAAAACATATTAAAGTTTCTCTGAAAATAAAAAATTTGGTTTTTTTCCAAAAATATGCCAGATATGGGAAAAAGTCCAAAAACAAAGTTATTTCTCTGGAAAAAATCTACAAAAAGTTCCTGTAGTATTTTTTGATATTTCGATCTGTTTTTTGAGTACGTTCAAAAACATGTTCAAGGTTTTTCTGAAAATAAAATATATGGGTTTTTAAAAAAAAATATGCAAGTTACGGGAAAAAGTCCACAAGGAAAGTTATTCCTTTGAAAAGCTCTACAAAAAGTTCCTGTATCATTTTTCGATATTTTGATCCGTTTTTGAGAACCCTTAAAAACATATTGAAGTTTCTCTGAAAATAAAAGATTTGTTTTTTTTTTAAATTTGCGAGGTATGGAAAACAGTCCAAAAACAAAGTTATTTCTCTGGAAAAGTTCTACAAAAAGTTCCTGTAGTAATTTTCGATAATTCGATCTGCTTTTTGAGTACCTTCAAAAACATGTTCAAGGTTTTTCTGAAAATAAAATATTTGAGTTTTTTTTTTGAAAAAATGCGAGTTACGGGAAAAAGTTTAGAAGGAATGAAAATTTATATTTAGAAGGAATCCTTTGAAAAGCTCTACAGAAAGTTCCTGTGTCATTTTCGATATTTCAATCCGTTTTTTGAGTTCCTATATAAACATATATGTGACGTGAAACGAAGAAAGCAGCCTTACGATCGAAAAATTGATTTTCAGGTTTTTATTGATTCTGAATAATGAAGATTTCCCCTATCGAATAAAAAAATCCCTATCGCTCCACGATCAAAATTGAATTTTCTGGAGCTCAAAGTTGTACGTGCGCCCCTTTGTCTTCCTTCGTCTCCCTTTCACTTTGATCCGCTTTTTCTCATAAACTCATTTTCGGTTGTAAGGCTGGTTTCTTCGTTGGACGTCACATGTATGTTCTTGAAGATTTTACTAAAAATAAAAAATTTGGGTTATTTTCGAAAAATATATGAAATACGGGAGAAAGTCTAAAACAGATCGTTATCCCCCTTGAAAAGCTCTACAGAAAGTTTCTGTGGCATTTTTCGTTATTTCGATCCGTTTTTTGAGTACTCTCAAAAATGTATTCCTGAAGGTTTTTCTGAAAATCAAACAAATTCGGGTTTTTTTCGAAAATTATGCGGGATACGGAAAAAAGTCCACTGAGGCAGTTATTCCTCTTGAAATGTTATACAAAAAGTTCCGGTGATATTTTTCGAAATTTCGATCGGTTTCTTGAATACCTTCAAAAACATAGTGAAGGTTTATCTGAAAATAAAAGATTTGGATTTTTTTTTTGTTGGAAAATTTTCGTTGTATCGATGCTACTACTAGAAGCGGTTAATAACAAAAACCTAATAGACCATATGATTTTTTTCATTTTATTTCCTTTTTTAAAAAATAAAAATATAAAATAAATATAATAATTTGCATTATAACTGCTTAAATTACTAATTACGTGTCTCAGAGGAATGCAATATGCGTAGTATATTTTTTATCGCATTTAAATTTTCAAGAGAGAGACCATTAGTGTGCGTATAAGCTTTTAGGGCCTAAAATGTTTTGGAAATTTAAAAAAAATTGTTTATCGCCCACCACATAACGAAAATAAATATCTTGACAAATATATTTTCCAGGTTATCAATTCCATTTACCTACCATTAGCACCATGAGTCAGGAAATCTATTAGAACATTCTAGCAGTTGATTTAAACAAGCGTTGGAGTTGCCGACAGTCCCGAAAGTGGATTCATTTGTTTTAAGACCCCAAAGCAAAGTAGAGATGGGCTGAGATAGTGGACTCGACTCCAGACGTCGATTCCCCGAAAGCAGCTTTAAGAAATACCGATTCGAGCGTTCAAAAAGTTCCATCCCTATCTTTATATGCGCCAACGAAGCGTTTCGTTTCGGTTAGGACCTCCGGATGGTGAGTGAATTTTCTTCGAGAAATGAGATGAGCTCGTGTTTCACCCCAGGGTTCGACAGCCGGGAACCCGCCTCGTAATCCTAGACGACCAACCTCGATTTTCCTCTTCAAAATTGATGGACCCGCTGACGGCAACATAAAAAATACCGGCCCACTGAAAGTTCCTGCTAAATTATTATTCAGTATATGTGTGCTTCCTCTTTCCTCTATCCAAAGTGCGCTTTGAAATAAAATCGAATAAAATTGTATAGCTCTTTGATTTCGACGAATTGCATCAGATTTTAAAATTCTTTAACTCATCAAAAACGGATAAATCCTTATTAGAAAGAAAAGAAACCACTTTAAATTTTCAGAAAAGCATGAACAACTTCGCAATCATTTCGCATGTACAAACATTTCAAATATTTCTTAGCGATTTGTTATACGCTTATTTTGGCAGGTATCTCTTTAAAATCATTAATTATTGAACGTCTTCTTAATTTCAATAATTTCTAATATTCACATCGGATTCCTCTCTTCTAAAAAGAAATTTTTAGTCAATTATGAATAATAACATCAAAGATCAGTACAAAGCTTTAATGTAATCAAAATTTTTCATTAGTCAGATAGGAACGTATACGAACGATAGGAACGATACGAAATGGGAAAAGGAAACAGGGAAACAAACTTCCGATTTATTTAATAAAACTTTCTTATGCACAAAGATCTTTCTTCTCGACTTTCGCCTTACATAATTCATTATGCACTTTAGCGATTACGAGGCGGCAGAAATTTCCACGATTTATTTAACACTTCAAAGGCTTCATTATCTCCTGCGTCAATGTTTAACTTCCTTTTATTTAAAAATCAATAAATTCTCATTCATTCCTAAGAAGGGTGCATTCACTCTTTACTTTTTTTTATAGCTGAATTGCTTTCAGAGACTTGCCTTGATGCATTTTTTTGCTCATGTGTTTATACACTAAAATTGATTTGCTTCTTCAACTTGACGCAACTATTGAGTTTCACCTAATCCGACTCACAAACCTCGGTTGAAGGGTCGGTGAAGAGAGCAGAGAAAAAAAAGCGGGTAAGAAATGAGAAGAAGCAGAATTTCTTCGAGCTTCGTGGACCTCCTGGCGAAACGAAAAGACCCTACACGAATTTCCTCTTAAGAAAAGTAAGCTACAGGAATGAGCCCGAAGGACGAGTAAAAAATAAAGAGAATGCGGAGGTCACTTGTGCGCGCAGATTGCTTCGATGATGAATTTTTCAAGCTTGAGAAAGCTCTTTATACAGCTTACATTATTCAACGAGATTGAAGCCTGCATATTTGAATCTCAGGAGAATTTTAATTTAAAATATAGGTTTTCTATTTTACATTTATTCATCTTGTAGTAAACCTTATTTTTAGAAAATGAGTTCAGGTAAACAACAAACACCTACAACTCCCCTTACCCTTCCCCTTATCCTAAAGCCACCTAATGATTCATCTAATTCTCCCTATTCCCTAAGCCCATCTGTTTCACTCACCCGTTCTCATCCCAAAGTCCAATTCTCCTCATCCTTCCCCCTTGCACCTCCAAAAAAATCTTCAACACTCTGATACCTCTCTCTTTTTCCCTTTTTTCTACTTACCTCTATTCTTCTTCTCCACTACCTCCTAAATTACCTTTGCGACAATCCGCACCTGCTCTTTCATTCTACCTCTTCCCTTCATTCCTCATGCCACAACACTACCTTAACACACCCACTGCCTCCCACTCCCACTCCCACTCACTCCCATTCCTACTCCCATTCCAACTTTCACTCCCAGCACATCCATTGCCTGCACATCCCTTTCCCATCACAACTTTTAATTGTACCCATCTTTTTCGCTCAGTTCCCGAAAAAAACTTTCCCCTACCACTCCTACTCCCATTCCCAGTCTCATGCCAACTCTCACTTTTATCACATCCATTCCCTACATATCTCCTTTCCATCACAACTTCTAATTGTCCTCATGCTTTCCTCTCAGTTCCCGAAAAAAACTTTCCCCTCCTCTGTTTCACCCTTTTTTCCTTTTCTTTCCCTATCACTCTTCTTCTCCTCATCACTCCGCTCCTCTCTTCTCCTTATCAAACTACACATCTCCTTCTTTATTTCCACCTCTGCCCTTCATCCCTCATTCCTCACCACCTCTCTCACACTAGCCGTTCCATCACATCCATTCCCAACACACCTCCTCCTCCTTGTAGAATGTAATTCACCTAATTTATAAAACGAGTCTAGGTAGACGACAAACGCAAAGAAGAAATCATACCCGTCCCCTTACAATTCTTCCCCTAATCACTTATTATTATCCCACTTCACACCTTCAACTCCCCTTACACTTCCCGTTATCCCAAAGCCTCCTTAAGCTCCATATAATTCTCCCTATTCCCTAAACCCATCTGATTCACTAATCCGTTCTCATCACAAATTCCAATTTTCATCCTTTTTCTTGCGCCTCCAAAAAATCTTCATCCCTCCGATACCACTTTCATCTTTCCTTTTCTTCTGCTTTCTTGTGTTCTTCTTCTTCACCACCTACATTACCTTTGCGACAATCAACATCTTCCCTTTCACTTCACCACTTCCTCTCATCCTTTGTGCCTAATCATCACCATAACACTCCCACTCACGCTCTTACTCCCCTTCCAACTCCCACTCTCTTTCCCACTCTTACTTCCATTCCCACTCCCATTCCAACTCTCACTTCCATCACATCCATTTCCTACACATGTCCTTTCCATCACAACTTCTAATTGTCCTCAACCTTTCCCTTTAGTTCCCGAAAAAAATTATCCCCTCCCCTATGCCTCGCTCTTCTTCCCTTTTCTACCCCTATCCTTTTCCCTTTACCTTTCATTTATATTGGAATCTGAGGAGAATTTCAATTTAAAATATAGTTTTTCTATTTTACGTTAATTTATCTTGTAGTAAACCTAATTTTTAGAAAATGAGTCTAAGTAGACGGCAAACGCAAAAAAGAAAGCACACCCTTTCCCTTACAATTCTTCCTCTAACCAGTTCTTATTATTCCATTTCACGCCTACAACTCCCCTGACCCTTCCCCCATCCCAGATCCTCCTTATGTTCCATCTAATTCTCTCTATTCCCTAAACCCGTCCGATTTACTCACCCATTCTCATAACAAATTTCAATTTTCATCCTTTCCCTTGCATTTCTAAAAAAATCTTCATCACTCCGATACCTCTCTAATTTTCCTTTTTCTTCTACTTACCAGTATTTTCTTCTCCACCACCTCCTACATTACCTTTGCAATAATCCATATCTCCCCTTTCACTCGACCTCTTCTTCTCATCCCTCGTGCCTCATCGTCACCATAACACTCTGACTCCCATTCTTACTCCCCTTCCCACTGCCATTCCCCTTCCTACTCCTACTTCCATTCCCACTCCGATCACATCAATTCTCTACACATCTCCTTCCCATCACAACTTCCAGTTGTCCTCATCCTCTCTCCTCAGTTCTTGAAAAAAACTTTCCCATCCCCTATCCCTCCCCATTTTTCTTTTCTTCTTATATCACTCTTCTTCTCCTCATTACTCCTCCTCCTCCCCACCTCTCATCAAACTACACATCTCCTTCTTTATTTCTACCTCTTCCCTTCATCTGTCATTCATCACCACCTCCCTCACACTAGCCTTTTCATCACATCCATTCCTTACAATCCTACATACCTCCTCCCTATTGCAACATGTACTTTCCCTGATATTTTCCCCTTTACCTCTTTATTTATATTTGAATCTGAAGAGAATTTTAATTTAAAATATAGTTTTTCTATTTTACGTTTAATCATCTTGTAGTAAACGTAAACCAAATTTTTAGAAAATGAGTCTAGGTAGACGACAAACGCAAAGAAGAAAGCACACTCTTCCCCTTACAGTTTTTCATCTAACTACTTCTTAATATCCCACTTCACACCTCCAATTTCCCTTCCCCTTTTCCTTATCCAGAAGTCTTCTTATGCTCCATCTAATTCTCCCTATTCCCTAAACCCATCCGTTTCACATAGCCGTTTTCATCTCAAATTCCAATTCTCATCCTATCCCTTGCACCTCCAAGAAAATCGTCATCACTTCGATACCTCTCTCATCTTCCCTTTTCTTCCACTTACCTGTATTCTTCTTCTCCACCACCTCCTACATTACCTCTGCGACAATCCACACTTTCCCTTTCACTCCACCGCTTCCCCTCATCCCTCGTGCCTCATCAACACCATAACACTCCCATTTTACTCCCACTTGCACTCCACCTCCACTCCCACTTCCACGCTTACTCTCCTTCCCACTCCCACTCACACTTCCACTCTTACCCCCCTTCCCACTGCCACTCTCCTTCCTACTCATACTTCCTATCCTACTCCCATTCCAACTCTCACTCCCATCACATCCATTCCCTACACATCTCGTTCTCATCACAACTTTCAATTGACCTCATTCTTTCCCCTCAGTTCCCGAAAAAAATTACCCTTCCCTATGCCCCAGCCTCTTTGCCTTTTCTTCCCCTTATTCTTCTCCTCATCACTCGCCCCCTCGCTTCCTCTTTATAAACTGCACATCTCCTCCCTTCTTTTTACCTCTTCCTTCCATCACTTATTCCTCACCATCGCACTGAGGAAACAGTTTGCTTAATCCAAAAAGAAGAATTTATTTAGATTAAACAAAACCTGACAGAAACTTTGCAATTCGTGATGTGACTCCATCGCTAAGCAGTTTCTGTCAGCTGTTTTTTATTTTCAACCCTAGAGTTGAAACTGTTACTTTCGCCCCACTGCCCATGCATCAAAAGTCGAATTTTCAATGTAGGTCTTAAGAAAACAAATTTTTTCTTTCAATTAATAAAACAATGGTCTGATTCTAATAAATGAATAATATCTATCTTTTCGATTGAAACAAATAATTTGTTTGGCATGTTTTAGTTGATTTAAACAAAAGATTTGATTTAGTCAACCAAAAGATTTGTTTTAAACACATTTATTTGAATTTAGGAAATTATTTTTTTGTCGAGCCTGATGTTTGATTTAATTTCTGAATTTTTTTATAAATAAACAAATATGACGAAAAAATGACCATTTTTTCTATTTGACATATCCGGCGCTCGTTAATAATTGTTGCAATCGCCTACGTTTCGTAGAATTGAAGATGTTTCATCATGATATAATAAACCAAAAATTTTTTATAAACAAATTATTAATTGAAAGTGTGTTTTTTATAATTTTCAATAAGTTTTCGTTTTTTAAGTTTTATTGCAAGAAATTTGGATGGAAACAATATTATAATGGAGAAAATTTCTCTTAGGATTATTCTTGTTAATATTATAAACAAATTTAATAAACAAATGCATTATTCGGGCATTTGTCGACGGGAAAATTAGTTTTTTTTTTAAATGTCATTCCTTTTAATTGGGAACGTCATGATAATTTAAGTAACATTCATAACTAGTTGATAAATTTTATGTTTTTTTAAACAAATTTAATTTAAAAATTCATTATTCGGTCATTTGTCGAAGGAAAAATAAGTTTTTTTTCAATGCCAGTCCTTTTAATTGAGAAATCCATGGTAATTTCATCAACTTAGTTGATGAAATTACTCACACTTATTGATAACTCACACTTAGTTGATAAATTGTATGATTTTTCAAACAAAATTTAATAAACAAATGCATTATTTGAGCATTTGTCGACGATTGCAAGATTATGGGATTGTCGAAATTGAAAGATTGCAAAGAATTGCATGGCATTGCATAGAGATTGCATTGGATTGTCCAATATTGCACGATATTGCATGAAATTGCTTACAGATTGCAAGATTGTATACGATTGCACGGAGTTGCAATAAGATTGCTAAGGATTGCGTGGAATTGCAAACCTATTGAATGGTAGATATTTGCTTGAGAAGCCTACTCTCTAAATCTGAATTAGTAGTTTTCTACTAATGAAATAGTGCCGAATCGTTCACCAATTCCTTTAGTAAGCATTTCTACTAATTTTTAGTAGAAAACTGCTAATTAATGGTAGAAAACTACTAATTCACGTAGTAAGGGTTACTAATTTATTTAGTAAGCCTTACTAAGTGAATTAGTAGTTTTCTACTATGAATTAGTAGTTTTATACCATTAATAAGTAGAAATGCTTACTAAAGCAATTAGTAAACGATTCGACACTATTTCATTAGTAGAAAACTACTAATTCAGATTAAAAGAGTATTAACTTATACTTACATTTCAACATTGCCATTTTATTTTCGAAATATATTACGGAAGCACCTTCGTGAACTGTGAACGGATAATATGTGTAATAAAACACTTATACCTCTGTTTTCACTTATTGTCCGCAGCATTTATTTCTTTCATGTACGAGACCTTTCATAACCAAAACGAGCATAGAAGAAATTTCTTCAATTGAACGGATAATGTAATACGTAGCACTTTCCTGGGACATGAAAGATCTACTGCAGACCGCCCGGGCCCTCTTGTATCTCCTAATCCCTGCCATAGATATCAACACCGCCCAGCTGTTGGATTTCGATAACGTTTTTCTTAGAAGAACGAAAGCTTTTTAGCCTTAGACATTATTTTCTGGCATCACTAAGCCAAGTATTGAATTGAAGTGAAAGGACGTGTCAAATCACACAGATTTTCCAGTGCTAAGAGATTATCTGCATATAGAACAATTCTATTAATATCCACAACGAAATAACATACATAGACTGCTAAGAGCAGTTATTAGAAGAAAATTTTATGCATTCAAAAAATCGTTTGGTTTTTTTGAAAAAATCGTTTGATTCCATCAGTCAAAGTTTAGTGTCACAATATATATATATTTTTGAAAAATCGTTTTGAAAATTTTGGAAAAATCGTTTGATCCCATCAGTCAAAGTTTAGTGTCACAATATATATATATA
>JBAGKK010019671.1:0-11543 GCA_037177015.1 Euceroptres primus | reverse complement strand
TATATATTAAAAACACTTGGAATTTTTTAAAGCTTTTGAAAATTCATTGTCTCTTTAATAATACTACTAATCCTTTAAATCACATTAAATTACTGAAAATGAACTGAACAATCCTTGACATCTTTTAAAATACCCCCCCAGATATTTAAAATTATTTTGAAACCCTTAAAACTATTGAATGAAAATTTTTTAGACTATTGAAAATGCCTTGGAATCTTTTAAAATACTCTAAAATATTTTAAAATGCTCTAAAAAAATCAAAAATCAATTACTGATATTAATTGAAATAATCAGTTATAATCTTTTATAATGTGCACCACTTAACTATAGTTTTAAATTTAAATTATTACATTGCTTTCTATCAAAAGTTTATAAGACAAAAGAAATGCATTCCATTGTAATCAAACCCTACCTAAAGCACAAAACAGATAGCATCATTCTTGTCTTCTTCCTTCAGTCCGTCTGTTTTGTTATTTAAAAGATCAAACAGAATGTCGTAATTACCCCTAATCAAATTACAACTGGGCACCTACATCTTTTGCGCACTAAATAAATAAGGATAAGAATATTTTAATTAAATGTTTTATCTATAAGGAAGCAATAAATCGCGTTAAATCAAGTTTATAGACAAAAAAGAATGTCATACTTACTATATGTTCTGGAAAAATTGTATCATCTTACACACAACTACAACTGTAATGAGTGCAGTAAAATCATTATATTGGGTGATGCCATAAATAACGAGCATGAAACCTTAAATAAAATGCATTTCATTTTATCTTTCGTGCGACGACGAGAGAGTTTACAGTATTGTATTACATATGATATATCGTGCAGTATATTCCTGACCTACGTTTAAGTCTTACTACACTGATTTTAAATTAAATACCACATGATAATACATCCATACATTAGGCTTCTAGAAGGATTTGAAACAAATTATTACAAGAACCCGCTCTAGCTATCTACTTCCACATTAAAAGAAATATGTTTTTGAATTAAATTAGTCATAATTGTTTAGATAGAAAGCAATAATTTATCCTTGATTTCTATAAACCATAGGAATTTCACCTTGCTTACGCCAAATTAACCTTGAAAATATTCTGGCGATGACATCACACTTTCGAGAACATTGCAATAGGGTGACCTCGAAATTGTTTATGCAAAGATAATGGAATTTCACCTTGTTTACGCTAAATTCTGGCGATGACGTCGAACCTTCAAAAACATTCTAGAACTTAGCACGGACACGAACCACGTTTTATCATGGAACAAAACCATGTGGGTAACAGGAATCTATATCCAGAAGCGTGCTACAATATTGCATTGTATGATGCAATAAAGTTCTAGAAGGCTCTACATTATAATTGACACGTCAAGGATGTAAAGTTTTGAAACGTTAATTTATGGAAAAAACCCAATACGCTCGCTACGCCCCTGCAAATTTGTCATTTAAAGAAGCAAAGACAGGCTCCCACACTTATGATGTAGTTATAAAATTCATTCAAGTTATAAAAACCATTCGTTTGTCGGCAACATTAAAGACAATACCGCCGAAGGATTTGTTATTAAAAATGTCAAAGAGATGACGTCACATGAGTGACACATTATTACACTTCTGGAATGTATTTATTAAAGACCGAGCAACGTCACACTTACGTTTGTTGCTCAAAAATATATAATGTTAACAATTCGTTTGTTGGCAAAGATCAAAGGGGGAACCGCTAAGAAATTTTATTTTTCAAATTTACGCAGTAGCTTTAGGATGTGATAATTATCCGTATCAAGTTATAATTTTTGTGTAGTATTAAATCAGTATTATTTAGACAGTAAGCAATATACTTAATTGCACATTTGAGCTTCAATCCAGTGGGATATTACAACCAGTTGTTAAACTTGTTAGCACCACACCGTTATTACTTTTAATTCTGAAACTTGGACGAAACTTCAACGAAATATGAAGGTGATTGTAACCTACTTCTCATTCGGAAATGTCGTATCTCCGACGTATCTTCAAACTATCAACCTCGGTCAATACCGGCTAATATTTACGACGTACCACCAAAACAAAGCCATTCTTTTTGATCTACCTGAAACATCGGACCAGAGCGACGACACCTCCTCTGAGCCAGCTCAGGTGAAAAAAACCAAGGGTATAATACTTCTTTAATAGTTCTTCAGAAGACTCTCCATTTGGACTCCAAAATGTGATTGTGAAGACTCTCCACTTTGGACTCCAAAATGTGATTTTGTGTGCTGATGAACGTTTTAGTGGAGTTCAACGCTTACTAGCAAATGTTGAAAGGTCTAGAGAATTACTCATCGCCGAGTTGTGTGATTATTTTATGTCTGAAAATGTTAGAAAACCGACTGAAGATATGATTCGACAGATCATAAGTGTAAAATCCAATTATTTCAAAAGTAAGTTAAAAAGCTAACTACCAAAAGAGTTTGTTGATTTGAATTTTGATATTGTCTTTCTGGAAATGACAAACACCTTCTTAGAATATATTGCAACCGAAGTTAAACTCGGTCTTTCGACACATTTAAAAAACTAAAAAAAAAGTTTGACGTTTTGCATTGTACAAATAAACGGTATACACATATGAAACCAGTGTATTTATTATTATATGCAATCCATCACTTCTCATATTATATGTAATTATTTGATTATGAGCTTAAATAGTTCTTAATTAATTTTGAGTTATTATTTTTATTTAACTGCATCAGTTATTTCATATACTTAGAGATAATTATTTAAAGATAAAAAATATTCACCCCTCCAATCGTCTTTATCGACCAATCAGAAGATCCCCCATAACATCCGACCAATCAGAGGATTTCCTATAACCTTCTTTAACCCAACTCCCCTCCATTATGACCACGCATTCCAACCAATCAGAGAATCCCCTATAACCCGCTCCTCCAATTAGGCCACGCCCACCGATCAATCAGATCATCCCCCATAACATCCGACCAATCATAACATCCCCCGTACTCCCACCACTGCATAAAATAACCCCCTTCATCCCATCACAATATCCCCACCCCTCCAATTCACTCCCTTCAACCAACCTTGGCGCCCCTCCCCTCAGATAAACCACGCCCACCAGTCAATTAAAACATCTCCCTCCTCTCCACCTCTCCTTTTAGGCTACTCCCATCGACCAATTAAAACGTCATATTACCCTTCTCCCATCCAATTAGGACGCGCCCACCGACCAATCAGATCTTTCCCATATCCGAAGTACTATACTCACTTCCAAATTGCGTAGTTTAAAAGCTTAGAAACCATGCAATTTGGAACTGAAACTTGTCAGTAAGAGAATAAGAGAAAGAAGGTGAAAGGTAAATCGTAGGGCAATCGCGTACTTGAAAGAAGTAAAATCACTCAGTAAATAAATATAAGTGATCCTTCCTCAAGTAGAATGGACATTTCATTGGAAATGTATATTTAAGGTGTAATGAATGCCGTTATTATAATTAAACTAGTTGTGTAAAGTTTTGCTTTGTTCCGTCGTTGCTAAAGTTTTCACTCCTGACGAGCGTGGTTTCCACGCACATTTTTTTTTATAACAAAATCTTGTTATCGCCGCTTTTGAGTACTTTTTGCCCGTTTTTGAATACCTCCGTGACAAAAAAGTTACTAAAACTGATTGTTAATGTGATTCGTCTCTTTTTTCATTAATAAACAAATAATTATTTAAAACAAAATCTTGTCACCACTTTCAGACAACCTTTGGTCATTTTTGAGTATTTTTTCCAATTAATGATTGTATCTCATTGCAAATGTGTGATGTGCCCTTTGTTGTTGATAAATAAATAATTGTTCAATAATTGTTTACAATAAAGTATTGCGAAAACCTCTCTCTTTACATATTATTCCACACTTACCTGCAGACGATTAAGAGAGAGGTTTTTGCAATGTTTTACTGTAAACAATTATTAAAAAATTTATTAATTATCAATAAGAAAAGGCATGTCACACATTTGCAATGATATATAATCATTAATTTGACAGAAAAGTACTCAAAAACGACCAAAGATTGTCCGAAAGTGATGACAAGATTTCGTTATTAATAATTATTTGTTTATTAATGAAAAGAGGCAGGAGCCACATTAACAATCAGTTATAATAACTTTTAATTATCAATGAAAAAAGGCAGGAATCACATTAACAATCAGTTGTAATAACTTCTACGTCACAGAGATACTAAAAAGCTGAGAGCTTTATAAAGCTGAGACGTGGACGATTAAGAAAGTGCCCCTTTGCCAGCGCCAAGTCGGCCAAAGGTGCGATAAAATCGCATTCTTAGCGGCAAATTTATTCAATAATCACCGGTTATTTAGTAACGCAATGAAATCTTTTCCACATTGTAGGGGGCAATTAGTGCTTTCAGAAAATGTGGTATTGCCAGCCCCCACCCGGTCAAGGACCCCCGACAAAGGGGCCTAAAGGGCGTGATTACAGTTAACTTAGTGTATATCTTGAGGAACACGATGAGACAAAAACTAAATGAAAGCTGAAAGACCTCTGTAAAGGAAAAACTCGTATTGCCAAGGCTCAAGACGGCAGAAATATGCGGCAAACCCTTCACTTGAAATTCTGCTGCAACACCCTTCACTTGCAATTACGAAAATTTTGGAAACGGAGCATTCAAAGAGTTTACAAAAATATAATATGTATTCTTTGATACTTGGAGGATATATGCGTTAGAAGGGAATTTGAATACATTATCAAGAAATAAAGTAAGGTGCGAGTGATGATGACTGAGGTATTTCTAATTTAATAATGAGTAATTTATACAGTAAAGGTGTACCGTTAACAATTCAGACCATAAGATATGTAGTGCAGAAAAAATTAACAAAGAGCACCTTAGCTTTAATACCAAGGTATATACCTACCAGTTCGGTTGATATAAGTGGTAATGCGGTGTTACAGCAGAATGGCACTATTGAATGGCCGACCTCTTTAGAAACTGTAAAAGAATCCATTACTCCAAATGCCATTAGTAGGCGGCAAACACATGAATGGGACTCCAGAATTTTTGTAGATTTTATTCCAAAACAAAACTTGATACTTGGCTTCGGAATGAGCTATATAAGTATATAATACGAATGAACGATTCTCTCATCGAATGTACTTACAAAATCGCGACTTTTTTCAAATTTTCCAACTTATTTTTGACTATTCAGATAGAGTGTAATAAGAAATTCTGAGATGTAAGTAAATTAATTATTGAAAGAAATCATTATTGTTTATAACTGTTTCCTCCTAAATTAATGCTAGATAATTATAATGCAAATAGTTTATAATACATAATGGATTACTTTTTATTCATAATTTCAGGTGGAAATACATTGTTTAAAACATTTCTTATTCTTCATAGTAATTGTTTTCTGAGGTGATGTTAGAAGGTTGTAATGAAAATATTTTCTAATATTCACAATCACACATTGAAATAAAACGTTTAAATAATTTATTAATATTGCTAGCAATTAACGCTAGACGTTGATTTAAGTCTTAACATAATCTTAAAACTAGACATTGTTTAATTTTGTAAGAAAAATTGTTTGAAAAAAAATTTGATTTAAAAAATTTGTTGGAAAAAAATTTGCATTAAAAAAATTGTTTTGTTTATTCAATTATGGGAGGAAATTTTTTTGGTTGTGCATATTTTGAAAAAAAATGTTGAAACAAAATTTTTGCAATAAATTTTTTAAGCAAAGTTTGAAAAAATTGTTTGATAAAAAGTTTTAAAAAAATGTTTCGAAATAAACTTTTTGAAAAAATAAAAAAAATTTTGAAAAACATTTTTGGAAGGAAAGTATTGAAACCAAATAATTTTTAGACAAAAAATTTTTGTACATTTTTGAAACGAAATATTTTTGTCCTTAAATTGTAGAAAAAAAAATTTTTATAGACAATTGCTTGGATAGACACCCGAACGAAAGTAAAGGTTTCAGCCCGAGGCTACGAAACCCTAAAAGCGGGTTTTTTCCCCTAAATTTTGCAATTTTTTTTAACTTCTCAGTAACATGGAGGTAATAGTGCGTTAAAGTTGACAGGAAGAATTCATTTTTTTATCCACTTTAAAATTACTGTGAATTGTTTGATAAACAATTTTTCACAAATTTCACACTTCATTCTCTACTTTTCACTTACAGTGTGGTAACTATTTCTGTAACTGAAGGAAATTAGCTAGTTGAAAAAATAATTATTGTCCACAACTATTTTCTCCTGAGGTAATGCTAGACAGTTGGGATGCGAACAGTTTCTAAAAAATGAGGTATTACTTTCTGTTGATAATTGCAGGTTGGAATACATTGTTTGAACAATTCAAATTATTCCAATAATTCATTCTTATCTCTAATAACATTCTCGTTGAATTATGCGAGTAAGTGACGGTTTTTTCTCACGTTTTCCACTTCTTTTATACTTTTCACTTACTTATTACAGTTGTTCTGTGTTCTGTGTTATAGAAAAATTAACTATTTCAGCGAATTATTATTGTTTATTATACGCTATGATAACCATAGTCATTTCGCGATTCTTGACTTAAAAGTAGATCGCCGTATTTGTATTTCTTTTTTTTTCGAAAAGCAACCATATAAACACATTTCTCAAAGGATTCATCCCTGAATTTCACTACATTTTCGTCACCTTTCTTTTTACGCCAAGTGGACAGCCAACTAGAAACTAGAAAAAACTGGACTAACCAGCGTAACTAAATACCGTAACTAAACACCGTAAACCGAAACCCTCAGAAGCCCTTCCCGCCGCACCGTAACCACGCAGCAGCCCTCACCCCCAACGAAGATGAAGACTCTTCTTAGGTGCCCGCCCGTCTGAAATATTGCAGCAGAAGCAAATAAATTCGACAAAGAAATACCTTTGCCGCATATTTCTGCCATCTTGAGCCTTGGCAATACGAGTTTTTCCTTTACAGAGGTTTTTCAGCTTTCATTTAGTTTTTGTCTCATCGTGTTACTCAAGATATACACTAACTGTAATCGCGCCCTTTAGGCCCCTTTGCCAGGGATCCTTGACCGGGTGGGGGCTGGCAATATCACATTTTCTGAAAGCACTAATTGCCCCCTACAATGTGGAAAAGGTTTCATTGCGTTACTAAATAACAGGTGATTATTGAATAAATTTGCCGCTAAGAATGCTATTTTATAGCACCTTTGACCGACTTGACGCTGGCAAAGGGGCACTTTCTTAATCGTCCACGTCTCAGCTTTCATTTCCACTAACTTTTATCGTGTTACCGTATCACGTGCCAAAAAATGCAGTGGGATCTCGGACTATGACCGTCATTTAAAAATGAAAAAGTTAATATATTTCGAATAAATGTATCATTTATGTCATTAATTTATGTATTTATGCCAAAAAATCAAGAGGTTATTAACATTCCTTCTTTTCCTCTGTTAAGATTTATTTGGAAATGTCTAATAAGGTTAAATTAATATGTTAGTAAATTAATTCAGAAAGTTAATTATTTTTTATTAAAAATTAATTTAATAATTCTATTCAAGTGGATTTATTAATTTCTCAACGCTTCTCGTCTCTAATGACCATCAATAAGCATGTGAAAACTGAATGTCATTTGAAAATACAGTCACACAGCTACACGCTAGGCTCGGCGCATACTCGGCTTAGCGCATTATAGTCCAATCATTATACCTTTTTTTCGAAAAAAATACTATTAGAGGTTTTTCTGCGGGATATTGTTTAAAAGCGTGTTATAAACAAAATATCAAAAATCCAACTCATGAATAGTTGGCAAAGTTTGTTTAAATAATGATCAAAGTTATGGAAAAGTGGTTTTTTGACTCGTGTGAAAAAACTGTTATCGATAACAAAAAAAAGTTTATATGAAAAATGTAGGTATTAAAAAGCCTGCAAAATAAGATAAGTCGCATTAAGTTCCAAAAGTTTGTTATACGCGAGAGCTCAAAAACGGTCGAAATTGGCCGTTTTTTCCAATTGCTAATAATTAATGCAGTTTTCATTGGAGAAACTTGTAATTCAGGATTTTTAAAGCCTTTTGCACCCTTAACAAGTGGTTAAAATTTTAGCTCGAAAGCTTCATTAGTTTGTCGTTGGCGGAATTTGTTATCTTAAGAGATACTGTTTTCAATTCATTTTTCCCAAGCTCACAGGCGTCATAGAGCGTCGATCAAGAGTTGCTTTTGTACATTAATAGGCTTATTTTAACATCCATTTAGGGAAAATGTAATTTTTTAAATTTAATTAGTTTAAAAATGGTTTTGAAAAAAACTTAATATGTTTTAAATTGTTAAGATAGGTAATTGTTATAAAATGAAATAGTAGCCTGAGATAATTTTTTTTATTTTTAAATCGCTGTGACGTTAATTATTAATATTAAGAGCCGAAACTTGAAGAGCGATATTTTCATGTCCTACATTAACATTAATATGAATTCAACTATTTAACTGCAAAATAGAAGATATCGGCGACGCGTTCTATTACTCGATCTAGTGAACGAGTTAGAGAGCTAGGTGGCGCATGCGCGCCGCGCGCCGAGGTTGCGCGCAGAAAACTGATCGAGCGTTTTCAAATCGTCGGAGCTGGAAGAATTGACCATATCTCGGTTAATAATAAACGTATCGAGATGATTCTTTTTTTAATTTGGGATAGCTCGAAAAATCATGAGCATTGAAGCTATTCTATTAACGGAATTACCCTTATTTCAATTCAAAATTTAGGCAGAGATTAAATTATTATATTGCCACAGTAAAAATAATACTAAGAAATTATTAAAAGATTAAGTATGTAATAAAATATAATACGAAATGTATATAATGTGTATAATTTAATATTTACCCCTTTTATACATTCCATTGGTTAGACCTTACTTGATCATTTTTTAGTATTATTTTTAATAATTTAATATTTACATTTAATAATTTACATTTGAAAATTTCATCTCTGCCGATGAACGGACGTCTCATTTACTATGAAAATTCAAGTACACAAGAAGATCGAGTAAACATTTTACAAATATCAGGATGTAAAATTAGAGTGTTTTATTATTAGTGTTGTAAAATTCGAAAAATTAGAGTGTCTTCTTATTAGTGTTTTAAAATTCGAAAAACAAATTTTTTGCAAATTTCGAGTTGAAATAATGTTAATTCCGTTAATATAATAGCTTCAATGCTCATAATTTTTCGAGCTGTCCCAAATTAACGTTTATCATTAACCGTGATATGGCCAATTCTTCCAACTCTATCGATTTGAAAACGCTCGATCAGTTTTCTGCGCGCAACCACGGCGCGCGGCGCGCACGCGTTGCCTCGCTCTCTAACTCGTTAGCTAGATCGAGTAACAGAACGCGTCGCCGATATCTTCTTTTTTGCAGTTAAATAGTTGAATTCATATTAATGTTAACGTAGGACATGAAAATATAGCTCTTATTGTATTCTCTCTCCAAGTTTAGGCTCGTAATATTAATAATTAAAGTCACAGCGATTTAAAAAAAAAGTTATCTAAGCTTCTAATCAACACAGAATAACAATTTTTTTTAAAATGCGAAGAATAATAGTACTAACTAAACTATAGAGGTTACTATTTCATTTTATAACAATCACCTATCTTAACAATTTAAAACATATTAAGTTTTTTTCAAAGCCATTTTTAAACAAATTAAGTTTAAAAAATTATATTCTCCGTAAATGCATGTGAAAATACAACTATTAAGGTACAAAATCAACTCTTGATCGAAGCTCTACGACGCTTGTGAACTTAAGAAAAATGAATTGAAAACAACATCTTTTTAGATAACAAATTCCGTCAACGACAAACTAATGAAGCTTTTGAGCTAATATTTTAACCACTTAATAAGGATGCAAAAAGCTTTAAAAATCCTAAATTATAAGTACCTCCGATGAAAACTGCATTAATTATTAGCAATTGAAAAAAACAGTCAATTTTGACCGTTTTTGAGCTCTCGCGTATAAAAAAGTTATTGGAACTTAATGCGACTTGTCTTATTTTACAGGTTTTTTTAACGTCTACATTTTTCATAGAATTTTTTTTCGCTACCAATAACAGTTTTTTCATACGAGTCAAAAAACCACTTTTCCATAACTTTGATCATTATTTAAAAAACTTTCCTAACTATTCATGAGTTGGATTTTTGATATTTTTTTATAACACGCTTCCAAACAATATCCCTAAGAAAAACCTCTTATAGTATTTTTTTTCTAAAACAGGCTGTTTCATGTCTATAATGACTGGACTGTTAGGCAACACATACCGTATAGACAGAGCACTACAGGCGTATATTAAAAGCGTGAATCCAGGGGGAAAACGATTGAACGATTTGTTTTTGTAAGAGGGAAAGAGACAGAAATATCGGAAGTCTTTTTCTCATATACGAAACGGAAGTGAAAAGTGCTCGAAATATTTGAAGGTGTTCATTGCGTCATCGTTACTCCCGCCCCTAACAGCACCGTTCGTTGCAGAAACGTTGCAGGCATATTTCCTGCAACCATGGATGATTGACAGAAATGTTTGTGCAACGTTAAAAGATGAATAGAAATGTCCGGAAGTTGCAATCATTCTAGAAATACCCGGTTCCGAGAGATGTCGCTACTGCACTAGGTCCCAAGCGTACCGCACTGGCTTACCGAGCCCATAGCAAATGGTGTAGTAGTACTTTTCCTTATCGACTAAGTAGCTAGTTATGCAGTGCCCTTACTTCACCTGCTTGCCAAGGTGCACTAGAGATGGCGCGAAATGTACGTGAAATGGTTTCCGATAAAAAATTTAAAATTCAGGATTTGTTTGCTTGCAAGAACCAAACACACCAGATTTCGAATTCCTCCAGAAAATCGTAAAGGTCTATAGTTTTTGCATCACATCCTTCAATTAAGTTTAAATAAAAACAGCATAGATTGCCGTGGCTTTAATTAAATTAATCGAAAGTAAATATTTTTATGCACAATTTACCGGAGATCCAGAATTTTGGAGCTTTAATTACTTTCGATAAAGCTTTCATACTTATTTCGAATATTTATTTATTCATTTTTCATTTTTAGGAAAATGTTTCATAAAAACCAATATTTATTTCTTCATTTTTTATTTTTAGGAAAATAGTTTCACAAAATCAATGAACCTTAAAAGAAATTATACATAAATAATATATAGATTTATCGACCTTCTTAATTTCTACATTAATTGATAATTTCAGTGTAACTATAGCTGTGAATTCGATTTCGAGTGTTTTCTGGTAGTCTATATTTTTTTAAACTCATATAATGAGCATTTCGCTTCCTCGTTATGATGAAATAGCTAATAGATTATATGTATTAATTAGTTTAATAAAATTGTCAACCTTATTTTTTTCAATATTATAATTGACTTAAATTTTTTTAATCTTCAATAAAATGTATTAATATTATTGGCTAATCGATTCGTTTCGAGTCAAAGAATCTTTCATTTTGATAGTAGAAATTTAAAAATTAAAATTGTACAAATTATTTTAATAGAATAGTACATTTTCATTTTTTTCAAT
>JBAGKK010019640.1:0-11544 GCA_037177015.1 Euceroptres primus | reverse complement strand
CGTAACAAAACTGGTCAGAAATCGTCAGAAGCCCTGACTTTTTTTCTGACGATTCCTGACTTTTTTTTTAGTAGGGTTATTATATTTCATGACGAAAACAACATTTAAATATTAATCTCTAACAAACTTTGAATATATGTACCGATAAACGTTATTCTTGATAGAATATCTTTTTCCTTTCAATGATGACCTTGATTAGTTAAGAAAAATTCCTCGACGTTTGCACTCGCAGTTTTTATTCTGTGTGATAAATTATTACAAATAATAATTATTATAAATGTAAATACATTTAAATAAAATATTACGTAAACTGAAAGCCAACAGGAAAAAAACGTAGAATTTTAAATTAAAATGAATAAAAGTAAAATCTAACTAAAAGGTGAAATATTTAAAACAGAAATAAATCTCTTAAGAAATGGTAAATTGAATATTCATAAAGAACTAAAGAATTTTTCAACAGCAAGAAACGAAGTACGTAAATGACGTAAAATAAAATGTTTTTCTCAGCAATGCTTGGACTTTCGCAACCATCTTTGTTACTTTTTAAAACGAAATTTAAATTCTTTTGTTTCTGATGACAAGTTGACTTTTATTTTTCCAAGGTCTGTAATTTGTACTATTTGTACAAAAAAATTTATCTGCATAAAAATTCTCAGACATTTTAAACAATCGCCAATTGTCTCTCAGCATTGATAATAAGAAACGTGATATAATCAAAAAAACTACATGTCATTCTAAACGTTCTAAATGCAATTGCGATAATAAGAATTTGAAATTGACCTTCGATCGTTACAATAATCTAGAACGGAGATTTTTCCACAAAGCGAAAACTCTCAAAGTATACTGACTGTTGTATATATAAAGTGTTTTTATCAAGGTCACTACTCAAAATATAATTATTAAAGTTACGTAATTATGATAAAATCTCGGAACACGAGTAAGATTTAGGGACTTATTTCTTTTGTTCAAAAAACCGTTAGATGATGAAAGAAATGGCTGTCGAAGATTTCAGGGGTGAGTGGATAAAAGAATCGAAAAAACAACGATAACGCTGAATAATCAATAAATTATTGGTAATAAAATAAATTTAACACACGAGGGTGTGCCGGTCTCATCGAATAAAAGAAATTCATTGGAAACATACCTGTACTTTGACGACAAATGAAAATCCTTTTGTTGAACGATCACGAAAATCTTAACCACACAACACGGACTCCAAAATGCGTATGATTGCTTGCACCGGCAAGACAACCGGTTTTCATGAAACTCGGGAGAAGCAGCGTCTTCTCTGAGCACCGCAAGCTGACGTAATTTTAATTCGAGTACACAGTGCGCAAGTACACTCGCGACAGGATTCACAACAATCAAAACAAAAATCACTGCATATCTCTAGTTCCCACCTGTGAAAAGTGGTAAAAAACCACTGATCTGTAGTGGTGGAAAACCGTTCATATTTCGCGGGTAAATTTGTATTCGCCAATCAAATCGCTTAATTGACATCTGTTGAGCGTGATTGGCTAAGGCGCGAAATCAACAACTACTTTATTTTTTAAAGATTTTATTATTTTTCAAAGTTGAAGTTCATTTTCAAGTTTGTAAATACTAAGATGATGTGAATAGACAACAATAAAAGTTCTATGTTTTTTATGGGTTTTACAGGTTCGAATAAAAAAAATATTGAGGTTATGTTGACAATTTTTTGAAGCTGTTTTCAAGTAAGTAGTTGTTGAAGTTGTTCATTGTTGGCGCAAAGTGATTGGTCCATTCCCTCCGTCGAGGATTACTTTCAAAAGAGTTAAAAATTTCGATCTTTGTTTACAAAAAGTTTAATTTAACAACAGAGAGAAACATAATTTCTAAGAAACCTGACAATCTAATAAATACCTTAATCCAAAGGCAAAGGAAAGTGCCATTTGCTTTTCGCAAAATCATCTCATTTTTTGCTTCTTCTTCCGCACTTTCACCGCCATGAGCAATAGCATGAAACATCGATGATCCACCGCATAAATCCAGAGTTGTGTGAAATACCTACACAAGCTGCATAAGTACGTCCGCGCAAATGTCAGCTGTCCAATGCGAAAGGAAGACAGATGTAAAAGCGATCGGGTATCGTTTAGGTAGTTTTAATATCCGAATAGAGAACCCTACAAGGTAGATTTCCCTGGAGAAGGTGTTTCTCGCAAAAAACCATGGAGGGCCAGCAGGTACGTAATTAAGAATAAGGGTAAAACAAAAGTGCCTCGAAGTCAATTGTCTTAAACTTTTGTTGTGTGACTCACTTGTCGCTCTGACAAGCGAGCCTCCTTTGTTTATTATTTTCAAATTTAGAATGCTTTTTTTTCCTCCAGGTGAGAGCCCTTTACGATTTTACGGGGGAGCCAGGAACGGCTGAATTGTCCATTGTAGCTGGAGAAGTTCTAACAGTTATGAGAGATAATGTTGGAGATGGTTGGTGCGAGGGTTATAATCAGAATGGACAATCCGGTCTTTTTCCCGCAGCCTACGTACAAGTGGTAGAAGCTGGTACACCTGCAGGTATTGGCTGATTTTTGGCGAAAAGGATTAAATTGTTTAAATTGTTTTGCGGTATATAATTAATTATTTATAGATATCGATATCTGTTCAAGGTTTGGAGTAACAGGTTTTATTTGAGTTGATTAGTTGATTTGATAGAATTTGATCATCATTTAAAATAGGCTATTTATATTATTTATATCATCATTAGTATTATCCAATTCTGGCACGTGATCAATTTGAATTCACTAGGTCATTTGTTTATGCTGTTTAAAATAGCAATTAAAAAATTTGAATGCCTTATTTACTTTTGAATGCTTTTGAGTTCAGAAGAATTTAAATTAATTCTGTAGCTTTTGTTTTATCAATTTTATTAAAAGAAGACCGTGTCACTGTGTTACTACTCATGTCCTCAATGATGCAAATAAAGTAATATGATACTCGACACGTGAGAAGTATTATTAATGCAAACAGTTGTAATCATTATATGAGATAATTCGTCCAACTGTTTCATGGTTTAAATTCTCAACATGTATAAAAAAATTCAGAATAATATTGAATATTTAAGAAGGTACGGCAAAGTTAAATTTCAATGTTTCCTATTTATTTTTACAGCGGGTATGACAGTTTCTCAACAAAGCACCGGCGAATTTTGGGATGATGATTGGGACGATGACTCTGAGGTTGGCCAGACTCAAGCTTATGTTCCTCCGACCCAAAATCAGGTTATTCAATCCCAACATTCAGTTACGAATGAGTATGGAGACTCAGTTTCTATGCACACCATCCACTCAGTTATATCCGAAAAACCAGTTCCAAATATACCAAAGAAAAACAACAAATTCTCAACGCTAATCAAGTCTGGAGAGGAAAGTTTTTTACTCGGAACTAGAATCGCGATTGTTCCAGAGAATGAGAAAATTTGTATCAAAGAAACTGATGGATATTGCTATTGGGAATCTGCAGGCGAGAGTTATAGTTGTGTCGTCACATCACCTAAAAAAGAGTCGAAACTCAAAGGACTCAAAAGCTTTATTGTCTACCAGTTAACTCCTACGGTAATTATTTTATAGTTTTTATGTCAAGATATGTTTCCCAGCGTTCCTGATAGTGATGCCGTTCAAGGCGAGGAATGTCAAGGAAAAATCTAATACCTTCTCTGATGAGAATGTAAAAATCGAGGAAGGCAAGGAAAATCCGAGCAAGGCCTTGATTTTCAAGGAACTTAAGACGACTTTTTAGTTAGTTTTTTTTTACATAAGGCCTTGAAAATCAGAGACTTTCCTTGTCCTTGTCTTACATTCTTGGTTTCCTTAGCCAGATGTGCACCCCGCAGTGTCAGACCTGACTGTGGAAAAGGGCAAATACCATTAAATCTGTTACAGTGATGCCAGATGAGTTGGGCGCTTTCCCCCTAACAAAATCGGAATTTCCCACTAAATGCACGGAACTGAAAAAAAATTCCCACTAAATACATGCAAAATAATTTTTTTCCCCCCGCTAAATAGACGTAAAAACTTCTAAATTTAGTGGGAAAACCTTTAATATGGCATTCACTGATCCTGTTATATACTTCTATACTCTTCAGATTAGGTGTTAGATAAAAACTTCTTTTATTTTAGCTTCACAATTAATCTAGCTTCAAATTTATTTAAATTTTAATTTAATTCAAAATTAATAATTTGTTAATTATTTGAATCAGTTTCCTTATATAATTAGAAAAAAATGAAAAGAAAGTTGATGGAAATCGGTTAATATTTTGAGTAATAACAGACATCTTTTAAAATGTAAATAATTAAATTTCTAAAATGAAATAAAGTTTAACACTCACAACTAGAGTTGAAGATATTAACCGATTTTTTATTATCTTCTTTTAACTTTCTTGCAATTATATAACGAAGTTGATCCAACCCATTAAAATTTGATTAAATAATTTCTTAAAGAATTTTATTTTCCCTCAACTGGCTCTAATTTTCTTACAATGGAAAGGTCGCGTCAAGCAAGAGACCGCCCGCACGACCGCGGCTAAGAGTTCGGGTACTGTGAAAAAATTTTAGGTTGCCGCTTCCCAAAAAATGCGAAAAAAGTTCGGGAAACGCCGGTATAATGTTCATTTTTATTTATGTTTCATGAAGTAAAAAAAATATTGCTCGGCGTTAGAGAAAAAGGAACAATGCTTTCTGTGAATGAAGGGTAAACCTTGTAGAGTGTAGAGTTCAGACCAGTGACTAGAGCAGCGTTCTCCAAACTTTTTTTGTCGATGGTAGCTCGCGGTAGAGTCACCCCAAGCACCATTTTTTTTTTTCTATTCCGGGTTGACCGCCTGGAACCCTTGGGTCTCTAGCTTCTATTCATTTCTAAATTTTAGAAGGGGAGAAAATTGTAAAATTAAAAATATTAAGATATTTTATTTTAGCTTGTGTGTAAAGTAAATTATTTTATTTAATTTGTATTTAAATTTCAAAATAAATTTAAATAAAATATTTAAATTCTTGATATTATAACTAAAATATAAAGTATTTAAATTTTAAAATGAATTTAAATAAAATAAGAAATAATATATAAATGCAAGTTCATAAAATCTGAAGATTTTAAAACTATTAAAATTAATTATATTATTATTGTATATTTTGTTTATTAAATAATATTAAACAATTAAGAATCCAAAATTTCAAAAATGATTTAATTTATTTTTCTTCCATATTTTCATAAAAAATCAGTTATTAAAAATAAAATAATTATTTTGTCAGACCAGACATTTACATATCTCAAAGAATCATTTCATGAATTGACAAAATCAATGCAATCGATTATTCCGACATGACATGCAAATCTCCCAACCCTTAAGTTTCCGGCTCTTTAGAGACAACGCACTCAAACGAGACAAGAGGGAGAGAAGAAACCAAAAAGAGAGTCAACCAAACCAACCTCTCACTCTCTCTTCTCCATCTCCGTCCTACTCACAATAACAAAGTGAATTGTTTTGAGTTTTTTAACAGTAATGTTGACAAAAAGTTTTTGGAGACTACTAGTATGTTTCAAAGAGCGATCTTAAATTATATTATCAGTGATTCTCATGCTAAAATTAACAGCTTAAATGAAAATTCAAAAAGGACTCTTCAAAAGCTTGATAAGCAAGTGCCTGCTTTTGTTGATAAAAAATTCATGGATATTATTAATGTTCAGGGAGATAAACAGAGCTTGCATTTGAATATTCACTCTGTTCTTTTTCCGGAGTTAGAGGATCCATGGTTCTTGAATGTTTCTTGTGTGGTAATTCCACATAGTGTAAAAAATATTTTGAGATTAGGGGTGGATTTTAGTAATAAATTTAGTGAGAGAAAATTTGATCAGCTTTTATAGAAATTTTAAAAGATATAGAATTGAATATTTAAAAAATTCCATGTGATAAAGAATATGAATTCAGGGCAAAGATTATGGGCCTTGCTAATGAATTTTTAAACAAAAATGGACCTCTAACAGTTTTGGAGAAGGAATTGAGAGAAGGTTAGACTAACGAGATTTTTTCTAAAAAGTAATCCGGACAGTCTAGTAACTAAAGTTGACAAGGATAGTATTACTGTATTCATATCCAGATCTAAATATAATAGAAGAATGTTGGCTATATTTGATGACAGGGACAGTTTTGATCAAGTTCATGAGGATAAGACAATACAATTGCAAAAGGGAGCGTTTAAAATTCTAGAAAATTTTAGGGTCAAAGGGCATTTGGAAAAGAAGGTTAAAAAAAAGAATATTAATACAACAAATACTAGTTTGTCTTTGGCATATGGCCTCGTAAAAGCACACAAAGAGAATTATACACTTAGGCCAGTGATATCCACAATTTTTTCATCAACAAGAAAGCTTGAAGAGTTCCTCAGTAAAACAATTAAAGATTCTATTATCATTTCAGAAACTTCAGTTAAAAATAGCAATTTTTAGAAATGATTAAGAATATTAAAGTGCCATCAGACCATGTTATGGTCTCGTTTGACGTTATTGCTATGTTTCCTAATATTCCTTTAGAGAAAGTAAAATGTTCAATTAAAAAAAGGTGGAGTTTGATAAAAAAAACGGACGAAAATTACACAAAATCAGTTTGTGAATGCAATTGACTTTGTTTTCCACTCGATGTATTTTAAATTTGATAGCAAAATCTACAAACAAAAGTAATGGAGGACTTGGAAAAGGAGGTTTTTTCAAAAATTGATTTCCAATTGCTGTTTTATGTTAGATATGTGGACGATTCGATTCTTTGTGTAGAAGCTAGCAAAGTTGAAAGTCTGTTAAATTTTTTCAATGATGTGCATCCCAGATTGAAATTTACTGTAGAAATGGAAAAAGACAACAAAATTAATTTTCTTGATTCAATGTTGATTAGGATTGAAGATGGGGTGATTATTATTGATTGGTACAGGAAACCTACATATTCGGGACGGACATTGAATTTTCTCTCGAACCATGCAACACAAACTAAAGTGGGGTTCATAAAAAATTTAGTGGACAGAGCAGTGAAACTAGCGGACCCAAGATTTCATGAGAAAAATATTGAAATTTGTAAACAAATTCTTTATTTAAATTATTATCCAATTGGTTTTATTGAAAAGCACATTAGTAATAGAATCAAACAGATAGAAAGGTGCAATAATAAATCTAACAGTAATGGTGCTAGAGAATTTAACAGATTTAATACTGTTGTTTTGCCGTATTTCGGAAAATTACACAGATTTCACGAAAACTTTTGATGCAACTTAATTTACACACGATTTATCGTATTCCATTTAAAAGGAATAAGATTATTAAATTGGGAAAAGATAAATATGATAAACTTGACAAACAAGGAGTTGTTTATAAAATTAATTGTAGTGATTGTAATGCAACATACATAGGACAGACAGGAAGAATGTTAAAAATCAGAAGAAATGAACACGAGAGTAACTTGATTGGGAATGCTAAGTATCACAATGCTCTGTCCAAACATGCATTAACACACGGTCACGATTTTAACTGGGAGGACGATAAAATTTTGTATCATGAGAGACATCAGAGAAAGATAGAATTCACTGAGATGTTGTTTATAAAGAGGGAAGGGAAAAAAGCTATTAACTTAGAAAAAGATTTGGTAAAATACAACAAGGCTTTTGATAGTTTTATAAAGTTTTTATAAAAAATTAGGGGAATACTTTTAGGTATTTTTTAATAATGAAAAGAAGGGATTTTCAATATACATTGTTTACATATGTTTCAATATATAATAACCCCATTTTTACCCTGACGAGGAGGTATAAATCGACCTCGAAACATGTTGGTGCACTTTCCTCTTTACTGTGAATAGGACGGAGATGGAGAAGAGAGAGTGAGAGGTTGGTTTGGTTGACTCTCCTTTTTGGTTTCTTCTCTCCCTCTTGTCTCGTTTGAGTGCGTTGTCTCTAAAGAGCCGGAAACTTAAGGTTGGGAGATTTGCATGTCGTGTTGGAGTTATTGTTTGCATTGATTTTGTCAATTCATGAAATGATTCTTTGAGATATGTGAATGTCTGGTCTGATAAAATATTTTAAATAGAGACAATTAGCCCCAGACTTTGGTACTGTTCAGAGAATTCATTTCTCGATAATGAATGGTTCTTAGTTGCCCAAACAAACATAATTATTTAAAATTTTTATTTTTTTTACATAATTTATATATATATATATATATATATACATTTATACAATTTTTTATTTATACACAATTATTACTATAAATAATTTGAATCAGTTCATTTAAACAATTAATTTTTAAATAATTTTATTATAAGCTTAATTTTTTTCCATAAACCCCTGGGGTTTATGGTCGGCCTGCCTCGGAAATGGTCTTTACCGCGGAAGTAGGTCAGGCGGTAGTCCTGGTGGTAGAACTACCGCCGGTAGTAGGTTTGCTGACCGCTGTTTTAGAGTGTAGAGTTTAGACTAGAGTTTCAGAAAACGGGATTTTTATTGTTATGGTCGACGTAGGCACATCTGGCAATGGAGAACCAAGGCTCAAGGCAAGGACAAGGAAGGTCCTTGAATTTCAAGGACCCAGGATATCAAGGATATCCAAGGACAAGGATGGTCAAGGATTAGTAAGGTCCTTGTCGTTACTTTCCTTGTTTCCCGACATTCCTCGTTCGACGGCATCACTACTTCTTGAAATCTTTGTAAATTTATAAATTTTCTTATTCCAGTTCAACAACATTCAAGTGTCTCGAAGGTACAAACACTTTGATTGGTTGCATGAAAGATTAGAAGAAAAATTCTGTTTCATTCCAATTCCTCCCTTGCCCGACAAACAAATCTCAGGTCGCTACGAGGAACAATTTATAGAACACAGGCGAACTCAGTTACAAGAATTTGTCGACTACGTATGCAGGCACCCAGTATTGTCTAGAAGTCGAGTTTGGGAACATTTTATAACGTGTACCGACGAAAAGCGTTGGAAGCAAGGAAAGCGACAAGCAGAAAAGGACGAATTACTGGGAGTTAATTATTTTAACGCCATCCAGTGTCCGGATGCTCCTTTGGATGCGATTAAGGTCGAAGTAAAAACGGAATCTTTATCGAAATTTATAAATGGATTGGATCCCGTGGTGAAAAACTTCATGGCTGTGGCTGTTGATCAGACTAAAAAGCATCAAGTTTTATACAAGCGGGAATTCCAAAAAATAGGACAGGCTTTTGTCCTCCTCGGGAATGCTCTGGATCCAAGCGGATTGCAAGTGGAGGAAAATGGCCGAAACAGATTGACGGATGCGTTGAGAACAACGGGAGAAGCTTACAACGATATTGGAAGACTTTATGAAGAACAGCCAAAGTTCGATTGGGAGCCTCTTGCCGATAAATTCCATATTTATAGAGGAGTTATTAGTAGTTTTCCAGATGTTATTAGTATACATAAGGTACTTAACCGTAACTACAAATTCGCTGGAAATCAGTCAAAAACGAAAAAATAAATAGCAGAATATCTATGTTAAATATTATTTTGAAAATTTGTTTTTCAGAGTGCAGTGCAAAAAAGGAGAGATTGTGAAAGGCTAGTCAGTGAGCACAAGATGGAATCGCAGCAACTTCGAGAGCTTTCTCATCGAACGGATATAATAGCACGAGCTCTCGGAGCCGAGGAAACCCACTTCCTCTCGGAGCGAGAAGTTCATATAAATCAAGCTATGAAAAATCATCTAGTAGAACAGATTAAATTTTATCAGAATATAGTTAATAAGCTGCAGGAAGCGTTACACGCTTTTGACGGCTGATAAGTTAAAAAAAAAAGCTATCATTTCTGCTTGAGAGTCTATTTAGGCAATGAAGACGTGATTAGCTCTGTTTTATGTTACGTTAGCTGTTACTGTTAATTCTTTTAATTGTACATTGCTTTTAACTTTAATTAATTCGATTGGAAAATGCGATCCGATAAAGAATTTTATTTGGCCGTCATCGTAATTCGATACTTTATAAATCCAAAGCTTTGATACTTTGCTTCCAAAGTGGTACCTATTAGTTTTTGAGATTTGAATAATTTCAAAGAATTTCTATAGTTTTTTTTGACTTTAGAAATTGAAACCAAAGCGCAAAAGATGATTTTTATGAGTCTAGGTTGAGATTCCAGGCAGCTGGCTTTCTTTTTACTAAAAATTTGTTTTATTTTAATTGTTCGATATGTCTTATCTTTTCTAAAAAAAAAATAATGCAACTTTTTAGAAACAATCATTCCAAGATTTTTTTACAATTATCAAAGATTTCAGGGCTATTTTTTAAGATCATTTCTCAGTTTTGAGCCATTTTCGTGTAAGTAAATTTGTAAAAATATTAATTTATTAATATAATTGAAATATAAGATTATTTACATGAAAAAAAAATTCTCTAGAAATATTTGTAAAATGCCATTGTTTTGCGTTACATTCATAAAAGTCACTTGTACATTTAATACATCAGTTTGCCTTCGTCTTGCATCTCCAGTGTAACGGCAATGATATTTTTTCTCTAATCGTGCATTTATATAAATTTATATTGTAAAATAAGTAATGTATATTGAATGTAACGACGTGCCTCTGAAAAATTGACTTTTTATCTTGCATCTTTTGTGAAATACTATCAAACAATATTGAAACTGCATGTACTCAAAAATATTTAGATTTAAAATAGTGAGCAACTAAAAAATTGATTCAAAACAATTTTGCGACTGGGAATCATAAACTGAAGAATTATTAAACAAAATTAACATTTACCCAACTGTTGAATTATTCACTTGTGCAAAGATAGATTTTATCTATTGATTTTGATATTTAAATCTACGCTTTATTTATTGTAATTAAATTACTACTTTATTTTTGGTAAAATAAAATTAAATTGAAAGTGGCCTTTTTGAAAAAAATTCTTTTGAAACTACACATTTTCATCTCTAATATATGTGACGTTCCGCAAGGAAAGGGACCTTAGGGTTAAAAAAACGATTTTCATTTATTTGATGCTATCGATAATTTTTGAATCGCTCTTTCATATTAAAAAAAAATTAAATTGCTATCTGCACAATTGGAATTATTATTAAGCTGCAAAGTGAGGCTTGAATCGCCTGTCTCGATGCTTGCGGATGACCCGAGAAATCCAGCCCCTGCACTTTCCACCACAACTTTCCGATCTGTGTCCGTGTGACTCGAGAGCTTCGGGCTTCAACTTAAAATTGTTTGAAACGCATATATCCGATGAGCCTCAGAGAACCTTTACGAAAAATTGTTATAAAAATTTTTCTTATCACTCCACGGCCACTCACTCATATTAAATCGACGTAAAAAAAAGTTACTTTGAGACAAATGCAGATCGACTTAAAATTGCATGAAACGCATATATCCGATGAGTTTCAGAGAACCTTTACGAAAAATGATATAAAGATTTTTTCTATCACTCCACGGCCACTCACTTATATAAACTCGACGCAAAAAAAGTTACTTTGAGACATGTGCAGATCGACTCAAAATTGCCTGAAACGCATAGATCCGATGAGTCTCAGAGAACC
>JBAGKK010019639.1:11453-30262 GCA_037177015.1 Euceroptres primus | reverse complement strand
GACGTCGGATAATTGTAGTTTTCAATTGTTTGCAACGTTTTTATCCAACTTCAGATAAAAAATATATCTGGGATTTATTTATTAAAACAGTGTACGGTTAATGCCCTTTAGTTTTTTATTTACTGTGATAGATTCCAATATAAAACGTTCTTTTGGCAGATGCTTTAATTGGAATGAGATTTTAAAAGCCAGTTTTATTAAATAAACGACTAGATAGCATCTCAATTACTTTTTTTACGATTGCATTAACCTCTGAAGGTTTAATATTCTAGTATGGTCCAGTTTCGAAACTGTAAAAAAATTCCATGCTAATACCGAAAACTCGAAAGTTCTACTAGTTGTCATAAAATATAGTAATTCGTAAGGAGTTTGGGTAGGTTAAATAACCTTAATCTTAGGACATGTGAGTGAGTATCTCAAGATACTGTAATAAATGTACTTGCTCTTGAAATACATAAATTATACATATTTACTGTTAAAAGTATTTACTAATTATTATTTACTAACTTATTAGCTTATAATAAACTTAATAACTTATTTACTAACTTATTAACTTATAATAAACTTACTAACTTATTTACTAACCCTGCAAATTAGGGACTCTATTTCATGTGATATTTAAAACGAAAAAAGTTTGATCTCTTTAATTTTCGTATTGTATAATACAATTTGTTCTACAGAAGGGCAAAGAGCAATTGAAAAAAATAAGTAATAAGTCCTAAGCACGATTATTTAATTATGCTTCTAATCATTTCCTCGCAATTTCTCACTATATTAATCTCCATGTTTCTGCATCTCTATCTCCCTTGTATATCTTTATACATATTGTGATTGCAAATGTAATAGCACATTGCACGACTGCACATTAATTCGAAGTAAAACATTGAAATTTATTACTTTGCGTGAGAATCGTGAAACTTATAACACGCCCTCATACTGCAATTTCTTTTTTGACGATATGTGTATATTACCACATATTATATTCAATTATTCGTGATTATGCGATTTTGACGTTCACACATTGGTTTTGTTATATCAAGTTGATAGTACTTTATCGATTTAATGAAGTATTAATCTCTGTTGGGTGTCATGATAAGTTTAGATATTCTTTTTATTTTTACTCGTGTTTATATTGAGACATTTATTTCAAAATATTGTTTCTTAAAGTCCATTGCTTAAAAATTAAGTTTAAAATATGTTAAATTAAATTAGGTTCGCTCTTTATGTAAATGCATGTAAATACACAAAATTTATATACTGTGAATCAAAAGCCAATACTTTTATGGTAATAGAATTACAAAACGATTCAAAATCACGAGAATATATTGAAATATTAAAAAAAATATTACAAAACGAAAAAATTGTTAGACGGTCTTTTTTTAAAACAATGCGATTTTATTTTAAGCCACTACATGGGCTTAGAGTCTCGTTTTGAGATCAAAAATTTTTATGGGCTCAAATCTAGTTTTAAGCTAAAAAATGGATTTAATTTAAGATATAACAAAACAAGGTATACCAAAAATTTAATGAGCTCAAATCTAGTTTTAAGCTAAAAAATGGATTTAATTTAAGGTATAACAAAATTAAGCTGTTACAAAAACTAGACTTTTTTATGTTACTTTTTATTCTCTTCGAATTGTGAGTCAAAAATATTCAATCTGACTTGAGGAACAAACTGGGTTCCTAATCGAAAATGCAGACTCTGTCTTTTATATTTGTACTTACAGTATATTTTTGACATTTTCAAGACCATACAAATTCTCTAAATCTGAGTCAATTAAAAGTGATTGATTCAGAAGCAAGAAATCAGTGAATCAGATTGATTCACTTAAAATTGTTAACTGATTATCAGTAAACATTCACTGATTTTTCATTGAATTTCAATTATTTTTCTTTAACTGAAATTTCAGAAAAATTTTTGACTATTTAAATCTGAATCAGTTAAACCATGTCAGACTTCTTACTTTAGCAATCAGAGAAAGTTAACTGATCTTCAATTAAAAATTTAATGATCTTCAGTTAAAAATGTACTGATCTTCAGTTAAAAATGTACGGATCTTCAGTTAAAAATGTACAGATCTTTAGTTAAAAATTTACTGATCTTCAGTTAAAAATTTACTTATCTTAGTTAAAAATTCTCTGACTTTCAGTCAAACAAGTGGCTGAAATTTCATTGAACAAAAAATTAACTGATTTTGTAGTCAGGAACATAAGCTCAAAATAAGGTTTGACTGAAAAATTAGTGGATTTTGTCTGAAAGGACCCCGCACAAAAAAAAAATAGGCATAATCGGTCTAATATTGACTCTCATGAAAAATTTGCTGACTTTTAAGCTAGTTCGCAAGCTTGAATTAGCTTAAAAAGTTTGTGTTTACAAATTAAAATTTAAAAATTTGAGCTTCAAAACTTTTCGCTAAAAGGTTTTCTCTAAAACGTTTTGCTTTGTTAGATGAGTTAATTTTATTTTTAATTCAAAAAGCACTGCTAGCCTCAATTAATTTCAACCTAAAAGTGCTCTCACATCCAGTTTCTCTTTTATACCGGGATGCACTCTGGTTATTTTAAGCTAAGAAAGAAAAAAATCATACTACGCGTTTTTGAGAAAAAAGGTTTTTTCATTTTTGACAATTAAAAATTTCATTATTCTCGAAAACGACGAAAAATATGAATAGCAGTTCATAGTTGAAAATTATTTCCCTTCCTAAAATCTATAAAATTATACCTTTACAAGATGTTTATCTTGTGTATTTTAACAAATTTTTCCAAAAAAATTGGAAACAACGATAAAAATTGACTAAAATAGCATTTAGTTCAACAAACTTTAACATTTTAGTTTTAAAAACTTTTGTTTTTACTTTAGTAGTAATGTGAAGAACATGTTATATGAGATTATTAAGTTTTCTAAGCTATAAAGTAAAGAAAAATGGGTTTTAATCTTCAAAATTGAAGAAATATCATTTTTAAGGATTAAAAATCTCATTTTTCTCGTAAACGAAGCAAAATATAAATATCATCGGATTCTCGGATCGATCGCTCGATATGCATCATTAGAAAACAGACATTTTTAAGCCCAGACTTTAATGCTGTTCTAGAAAAAAAGAGTTTTCCTGAAAGAGTGAAACTCAACAATATTAATATCTGTTTTAACTATACTCAATGTTTGCACTGACAACAATCATCATTATACATTACAGGTCAGAATTGTGGGACCATTTGTTTTTCGATGATTGCTTAAGTTCTCTTAATTTTAATTATATCATAGATAAAATTATTTCTCTTAAATAGATTGAAAGCTAAAAAATCTCTTAAATAGATTGAAAGCTAAAAAATCTCTTAAATAGATTGAAAGCTAAAAAATTCTGTAAAAAATGAGTCCAAGATAAACTCATTTTGTCAATTTTTTTGAAAGATATTTCAAAAACAGTGCAAATTTCATTTTTTTTCTTAAATCTTAAAGAACTTCTGAAATAATAAGCATTTTTCAATGTTCTTGAGCTTATTTTAAAGGAAAATTTTTATAGAACTGCAACAACTTATCGCGATTATTGTGCAAATGTTAACATGCATGGTGCACGATATTAAAGTTGGAGCAAAACAGTTGGAAAGTTTTAAATATTTTTTCTGCTGGGAGAAATATTTTTGTAAAATATATGAAATAAGTAATCATGAATTTTCTATCAAATTTATTTACAATACAGATTCATTTGATGTTTATTATTATTTTCCTACAGATCTTCCTACAAAATTTTTTCTTACAAAATTTTCCTACAAAATCTTCGAATTTTTACAACTTTTTTTGTTCCGACTCTACCGCACTACAAAATGAAATCCAAAAACAGAATAATGGCGATAAGTTTGTCTGATTCTATAAAAATTTACTTTTAAAATAAGCCCAAGAAAACCGAGAAACGTTTATTATTTCAGATGTTATTAAAAATTTAACAAAATATTTTAATCCGCACTATTTTTGAATATCTTCTTAAAAAATTGCCAGAAAAACTTTTCACCTTGAGCTTATTTTTTACAGAATTTCGATAGCTTTCAAGCTATTTAAGAGAAACAATTTTATCTATGATATAATTAAAATTAAGAGGAATTAAGCAATAATCGAAAAACAGGTGGTTCTACATTTTTTACCGGTAGTGTATCAACAAGTACCTTTTCTCTTCCATGTGAGTTTTGTTCTCATACTCCTCAATTAAACTTGAGCAAAAACATGAAGCTGTTTTACAGAAAGGGTAATATATTTAAAATTTTATAACATGTATTTTTGAATTCAACAAAGGGAACTTGTACCGCACGTGTGTGGTCAAAGAAACAGAAGTGCAGATCCATTATTGCAGGTGGTCCAGGAGTTAGGGTCCAGATGAGCAGTCATCGATTATTAGCCAGTTAGAGCGGATCATTCGTCAGTCGCGGAGAGTCGCGGTCATAACAATTTGTGTCCGTCTCGACTGCATTGTCTTCGCATGACAGGACAACGCGAGAAGACATTTCTGTCAGTTGGACGGCGATAAGAAGCGATTAAGCGTCTGATTTACACGCCGATTCTCCATGTCACGCTGGTAAGTACTTGCCACCGTGTATATATGTATAAACATACATACATACATACATACACGCACATATATATATATATATATATTTAGTGTGTAAGTGGATGCGTCTGCGAGAAGAGAGTGATTATTTCGTAGATACTTACATACGAAACGACCGGCTGATTTACGCTCAGCGTCTCAGCACCACCTGCACTAATGCATACTGCCTGCATTTGTTCAAGATTACAGACGTACCTCCTTATAAGTGAGTATACGTGCGTTTAATATCGACCAGGTATGCAAGGCACATATGTTCTTTCACCAGTGCCATCTCTACAATGTCGAGCAATCAGCCATATTAATTGATCCGACGTTTTTGCACTCGTTAAATGCTCAATAAAAAGCAATCTATGCACGCGATGCACTCGCTTCACTTCAATAATCTGTTTGCTCAAAGTTTTCTTTTCATAGTGACAAAAAATGGTTTAAGTATCGTGTTTTGCAATTAATTTAATGTCGTTTCATAAAATCAAGTTGCTATGTATCATGGAGCAAGAAGATGTTTAATGGATTAAGTTGTCATAAGTGTACGTCAAAGGTGATTGGATTTGACAAATTTTTTTTGCTTAATATCAAGAAAATACATCAATCAACTTGATATTTTAATACAAGGAGCATATGAAAGGGTAATTAAAATATTTAATGCAATGAATTTAAAATATTAAAATATTTAATGAGTAATTTAACTTGCAATGAATATTTAAATTTTAACCTTTCCGCGTGTTTGCGAATTTTTCATAAAATTATAAATCTGCATTTAAAGAGATTTTTTCTCGAAACTTGGATATTTTTCTGAGTATTTTTATTTTCTTGGATGCTTAGAAATTCATATTCTTGAGCTTTTACTGCAGTGGACGTCAATATTTTATGAAAAATGAATCAAGATGTTTATTACGTTAGTAAAATTTCAATATTCTGTCTCTTTATCAATAATTTATCATCTAATTTATAACTTCTGAATGCATAAGGGGATGACTTTATACACAGTAAAAAAGAATACTTAAAATTGTTACATCTTAAAATGGTTTGGATTAAATTCAGTAAAATTTGGACTAAATTTACGCAATATTGGTATAAATTTAATACACAGAAAAAACTAAGGATAAAATGTGTTGCAGGTAATTTTTGGAGGGGTAAATTTTTATTAGGTCAACTTCACACATGTGCTGTCATGGAGAAACAAAAGAACATTTAACCGTTATTTGGGTAAAATTTACCCTGCGAAGTTAATTTTTGTTGCAGGTAAACATCACACCGAAATCAGGGTAAAAATATCACTTCGTTTTTCCTTACCTGAATTGTAGAATTGATCAATTTTGCTTAAATCCAGACAAATACTGAATTTTTGAATTTAAATTTAGTTTAAGAGTTTACAAGTTTACTCTTAATTTAAATTTTTTGAATTTAATTCCAAACCATTTTAACGTGTAACAATTTTAAGTATTCTTTTTTACTGTGTACACACGAGCATTTCGTTGAGTTCAGTGAATCGATTTTTTGATTTGCGAGCAAACCAAAACAACGATAAATTAATTGAAAGCAATTTTTCACGGATCACTGCAGTAATCATCATTAAGTCTTTCGTTGCTTGAATCTGCAGGAGAAGTGCATACATACATCAAAAAGGTTCTTGTCGCTCGGCTATTGTCCATCTGCTAGGGGCTATTGAAAATTATCTTTCAATTTGCATCTTTTGTTCAGTAAGTGGTCGATTCCACACGTTTATTAACGTAACGCAATTAAGCTCATTGCCTGCAGCTTAACTACTAATTACCGACAAAGGTTGCTATACCTGCTTAAATCACCATAATGTCCCACACACGCTGTACCATGATTCAATTTCTGATATCTAATCTTCAGAGCTCATAAAGATCTTGCAATTGCAAAATATAAAAATATAAATTGCTCGTCCAATACTCTATATTTAACTTGAAGTAAAACTGTTTATTTCATTTGCACATAAATGAATAGTAATTAGGTTTATCTATGCAATTAGTCTTATGTAGTGTTAAGACTCTACTTTGCATAATTAGTTTAATTCTCTCTCTTTCGCGTTTTCTTGTCGCACTTATCAATTTACGAGAAGATAAATATTTTCTGAAAATCGAAATTATTTAAATAAGTAGCTTTAGGTTTTCCTCAATAATTGGTATGTACACAGTATGATCTGTTGATAGTTTTTTCACGACATTTTCCATTGTCACTTAGGAAAATCCTAACAATAAAAAAGCAGCATTGTCAAGTGACGTACGGAAAAATTAACTAGCTGTCGTGGACAATTAGTGCAGCACAATTTATTACTTTGTCTCTTAATATTTATTTAACCCGTATAACTTATTAGTTATAACTTAAGAATATTATGATTGACCATTGAGGTCACTCTTTTTTTCAACAGTTTTATAATTCTTTCCTGATGATAAAATTGATATTCTATTATGTAATTTGTTTTAAACTCTAATGAGATACTTTATACTTAAAAATTATTCATATTATTCTTGGCCTGCGAATTTCCAGACTTTTCAATCTCACCGACTCATCTTTCGAATGTGAATATTGTATGTGGGCTAATTACTCACATTATCCTTTCCAGAAGTCGATGTAAACTTCGCGATATTCGCTCGTTAAGATTCGTAAGAACTCGGTGGCTTTACACGCGACTCAACGTTCCTTATTTCAGAGCTAATTACGTACGATTAGCCGCGCAATTACAACGAATACATTACGCGAATCTCGCCGAATGCCGCTCACGCACTTTACCACGGTAACTCTAAGCTAATAGCAAAACTTGCACGGAAACATAAAGAAAGCGAACAGTTGTGCAATGACTCTTACGAGAATTGCAATTTACAATCTAAATTCCTTTTATAAACGCCGATTTACACAAATCTTCTACAAATTTTTCCCTCCTGTATTCTTATCGCACAATGAATAAATTTCCGAGCAAACAATTTACAAAAGATTGAAGCATTTTAGATTTTCCCAACGGATTGACCTGATGGATAATTATTTTCAATTATAACCTGACAAAACTTTATATTTCCCGAGGACTCCAGTATTTTGCTAATTATTATAATTGCAGCATCATCAGCAAATATTATATACCCACCCAGACCAGTTAATGACTGTTTAATGACTAAATTACTTGGGAGTAAAAGAGTAAATGCGTTGTTCATTCAACAATTGTTTGTAGTAAATTCGCCACACTTTCGACATTTCAACTTAGTAACAATTGTCAGTGAAGCTTCGCATATTCACCGAGTCGTGTAAGATATTCGCATAGATAAATTTTGCAATTCTCACCTGCGTTTCCGTGAGCGAGAGTGCTTGGGCCAATTGTTTCCTTTCCGCACCGACCACGTAGTGATTTTTCTCAAAGGCGTGCTCCAATTTTAGCAATTGGCTTGGACTGAAGGCTGTTCGTATTCTCTTCGGCTTCCTGAAGGGTTGTAATAAAAAACCTGGGATGTCGGGACCTGAAGAGAAATGTATTTTTTAGAGATTTTTTAGAACCACAAGGGCCATATTTACAGCTTTCTGCTTAAGTTTTGTATATAAAAATATAATGAATTGAGTATTAAAACGTATTAAAGTATAAATTAAACATTTTAGCATCATATCCCTTGTTTTATGAGTGAATTTTGAATTTGACATTTTAAAGACAAATTTTAAATCTGTCAACGTTGTGAAAATTTTATTACGAGTACTTTTCATATATGACAATTAAAAAGGGAAAATCTTTTTATTTAATTGAAAGGAAGCCAAGATGTATGCATTTCCAAGATGTATGCATTTCCATGCAATTTGTTATACTTTAGAGGCACAAATGTTATTTTAAATCTATTTCGATTCCTGTTGACTGAAAAAAATGTTCTGTATGATTTCCTATAATTCTATGATATCTCTAAAATTCGTCGATTACTATCTACTGAAATCTAATTTTCAGCCTGAAGGATTCTTTTTCCCTCCAAAAGTCTTCAAAGTCAATTGTTCATCCCTTTTATCGTACCTCAAATTTGAATAGTTTTTGTGAAATGGAGGAAAATAAGCACATTATTATATAAAAAATTTTGAAAGAGAAATCTAATTCTGATTTAGAAAAAAATAGTCGAATCTGCAATTGTTTATTTAACATTAGTTATTTAAGATTTTGTATTTTTCTTTCGTTTTAGAAAAATATCGTAATTCTGATTCAATCTTCATCACTAATAGTGTATTTTGTTCTTCAAAATATTACCTTCAATTCTATTTGGATGAATTTTATTAAAACACAGTCAAATTTACATTAAAGATTAATTAACTAATTAACTAATTAATTAACTATTTAATTAATTAACTAATATTTTACCTACCTATCTATTTACCTAGTAAGTTTATTTTTAATAAAATTCATCCCAATAAAATTGCAGGTAATATTTTAAAGAAGAAACTACTCTATCAATGATGAAGATTGAATCAGAATTAGGAGTTTTTTCTAAAGCGAAAGAAAATTTCAAATTCTAATGTTAAATAACACAGGCACACAAAAAAAAGTGTGCGGAGCCAAAAAAGCGACATTGTAGTATTGATCTAGCATAGTGAAAATCTGCTTACTAGTTTTTTTTTATTCGAGTTGGAATTTTTAATTTAGGTCAAATTATCCCAAATAGGCCACCATAAATCAAAAGTCATTTTTTTCGCTATAAAATGAATTTTTTAATGGCCCTTATGTTTCAAAAGATTTCCACAGGTTTTTGTCGCAAACAAAATTTTATTGCAAAACCTATTAACAATGAAAATTTAATGTTACAACATGATCAACATTTTTCTCATGAACGGCTAAACAGATTTTGATGATTCTTACGTTCGTTTAAAAACGTACATTCCAGAAATCTTTCTTCTGAATATAAAAACATTGAATTTGTTTAAAAAATATCAATTGTTTATAATAGAAACTACTTAATATTTCTTTTCGCATTTAACATTACCTACATTTGAAATATCAATTGTTTATAAACAAATTAAACATTTTTTCTTTCAGAAGAAAAATTTTTTCGACTGTTATTCTACATTTTTTCTGGAGAGAAATGCGAAAAGAAATACTAATATTCTATTATAATTAGTATTTCTCAGTATTTCTTTTCGCATTTAAAATTATCTGCATTTAAAATATCCATTTTTTATAAACAAATTAAACTTTTCTTCTTTCAAAAGAAAAAATTTTTTGCACGTTATTCAACATTTTTTCTGGAGGAGAAATACTAAGTAGTTTCTATTATAATATTATTCTATTATAATAGGAACTACTTAGTATTTCTTTTCGCATTTCTCTCTAGAAAAAATTTGGAATAACGTGCAAACAAAATGTTTCTTTTGAAAGAAAAAAAGTTCAATTTGTTGATAAACCGTTGCTATTTTTTAAACAAATTCAACGTTTTTATATTCGGGAGAAAGATTTCTAGAGTGTACGTTTCTAAACAAAAATTTCAACGTAAGAATCATCAAAATCCGTTTAGCCGTTCACGACAGAAATGTTGACCATGTTGTAACATTAAATTGTAACTTTTGCAAAAAAATTTTGTTTGCGACTAAAACCTGGAGAAATCTTTTGAAACATAAGGACTATTAAAAAATTCATTTTATATACAGCGAAAAAAACGACTTTTTCGATTTATAGTGGCCTACTTAGGATAATTTGACCTAAACTAAAAATTCAAACTCAAAAACAAATGGTATGCAGAAAATTCCAATCAATGCAGATTTTGACTATGCTAAATCAATACTACAATGCTATATAGATCACTTTTTTGGCCCCGCACACTTTTTTTTCTGTGTACCTGTGTAATCAATCCATTCAACTTTTTCTTTTTTGAAATTAAAGAAGAATCAATAGATTCAACTTTTTCTTTTTTTGAAATTAAAGAACAATAAATTTCAAACAGAACTGTGTTCATTGTTTTCAAAATTCCCTTTCGTTTATGCATTATTCTTTAAACAAAGTGTGAAAAAGTTATGTTATTTATAAAACAATTTGTTACTCTTTAAAAACGACGTAGCTATATTGTAAATCACCTTAGATCAACTCAGGGGGACCAAAAGAATACAAATAATTTGTTGAGTAAACAATTTCATTGTTATAAACAAATTAAGTGAAAAAATTTCCAAAGATCGTAATGTACGTTATAACATTTTCTGATGTTGATAAAACTGTTTTAAACTATTGCGGGAGTGATTATTACTCACAAAACTTTTAAGAAATTGACAATAGCCATTGTCATAAACAATTTTTCGCGCAATATATTTAAATTTGTGGTTTACTCAGACTCGAATTTCCCTTAATCTCTTGAATTGATACAAATATTCTTAAAAATTTTAATTTTTCCCAGCCCAAATCCGATATGCAAGGAATGTAATTCTTAAAATAATCACTTTAATTGTTACAGATATTCTTGAAAATTATATATATATATATATATATATATATATATATATATATATTATATTTGTTAAAATACAACAGTTATCATTTTTATAAACAGATACGATAAACAAATGGGAAGTTTTCGCATTTTCGCGTAGAAAAAATTGTTTTTTGTATTGCAACTGTTTTATACAGTTCGTTGGGAATGTCAGTTAGTCATTAAACTTAATTAACTTACGTTAAAATTTCCCATTTGTTTATCGTATTCGTTTGTAAAAATTATAATTGTTGTACTTTAACAAATATAATTAAACACATCATTATTAAGAATAACTGCAGCAATTCAAGAGATTAACGGAAATCCGAATCTGAAAAAAACACAAATTTAAATATATTGTCCGAAAAATTGTTTATAACAATGGTTATTGTTAATTTCTTAAAAATTTTGATGACTAGAAATCACTCCCGCAAGATTTGAAAACAGTTTCATAGGCAAAAAAATGTTATAACGTACATTACGATTTTTGTAAATTTGTTCACTTAATTTATTTATGACAATGAAATGGATTACTCAATATTTGCATTCTTTTAAACTCCCTGAGGGAATTTAAAAAACCATGAACACCATTCTCTTCGAAATTTATTTCTCTTTAATTTAACCTTCCGTGTGTACACTATATTTTTCGAGACACGGTGTGTAAACTGGGTCTTTTAGGGAACAGTCGGGTTTTCAAAGTTTTCTAGGCTTTTAAAAAATCTGAAAAAATTCAGGGTTACTTCTCGAAGTGTGAGTTAAATATATTATTGGATATATTATTAAATATATTAACGCGATAATATATCTACATGGCCCAGAAGTTGCCAAAGTCAAAAGTTTAAAACCGTTGTTAATAAAAATTGAAGTATAGTAAAAAATGCGGAGGGAAATTTAAGTTTGAAACGACTGTTTCTTTATCGACCCTGTGTTCACACGCAGAGTTAAAAAAGAAAAAGTTAAATCGGACAAAAATTGTAAGCTGTAGACTTTTCTGAACAAAAAAGGGACGTTTGTTCAAGGGTAACGAATAAAAAAGTTGTTTTCATTTTCATTTATTAATAAATGAAACTGAGTAAAGTGAAATTAAATAAAATATTCTTAAGGTTTTACAAATATGTGCTTACATACTGGTTGCTTGTAATAAGGAGGAAAAGGTACGTGAGCAAGGTAATTGAGTATTCCGCCAGCGGAAGGTCCCTGTCGATTGTCCGATACAGCGCGTGCCTGCCGGAAGTCGTTTGAGATACTTACCGGAAGGCCACAAACGATAGATTATCCCATGAAGTCTTTACACATGTAAAGATATGTTTACTAATCTTTTGTGCAAATAATCTTAAGAGCCTCTTCTCAACTATAAAAGTATTTTTCCAACAATTTTCATAAACATTCTTTATCTTTAGAAATTTACATAAATTGCATTTAATACACGTATATTTTATCTGCCGGTAAATTAAGAAACATAAATATTAAATGAAAGATTGGAATAATTGCAACATTGAAAATTTTTAGGTACAGATTTTAATTTAATCTTGAATCACTTGCTTAATAGAGATCTCTGAAAAGCGTTTTAAATCAATGTGATAAGAAAAGACAGAAAAAAGATCGATAATAAATATGAAAGTACTCTTCCTAATAGCAATGACCATCCTGAACGTGTTTGCATTACACTTCTTGCATGAGTGGATATCACACGAATTCCTAGCATGATTACGAGGCACTCATTTATCACATTAATGAGAATTGACTCTCGTCTCGATTTCTCGAATCTCGACGAATCATCACTCATGATAATAGGGTAAGTCCGATCATTGCCGCGCAAGCCTTATCAAAAATCATTTATTAACGCGCCTACATTACTTTGCGCGTCACTTACGATTTGCGATAAGTGCAGCATTACTGCATAAAATTGCGTTCTAGTATAACTCCATTTATGCTCTCAATCAGTTTATAACGACGAATAATGAGCAAAGTGCGTAATTAAATTATTTTTAAAACTACTTCAATTCACGCTCGAAATTAAATTAAATTACTCATAACGCTTTTGCAAAAATTAAAAGCACTATTTGTCTACGAATGGAGGTCGTTAGTAAAATGTTAATTTCGGCGAAATTCATTAGGTAAAACTAAAGCTTTTGTCTCGAATAATGAAGTGCTCGTAAAAAGTTTTAAAAACAATTATGTTCCCGGATGTAGCGTAATTAAACAAAGAAGTTGGTTCTCGAAATTGGCGAAAGGGAAGGGAATGTCCTAAAGATGTCCCACGACGTTACGGCAGTAGTAACTTCAGGACGTTGTGAAATTCGCCAACGAAACGTGGCCGACCTCGCCGTATTTTAAACGGGCATGTCTTCTGACATGGTTAACGCTCGTAACTTATTCCGCCCGGGTACAAGTGGTTTCATAAATACCGGACTTAAAATTCCCTTTAACCTACGAAAACGTGCGAACCTTTAACCTACGAAAACGTAAGAAATACGGAAGACGGTGAGTGACTCGCTATACGGACCAGACGTTTACGAACTGATGACGATGTAAATTACAAAAAAAAAAAGAATGAGTCGACGTAACAATTAGTATGCTCTCAAAAAAGGGCATAACGAATTCAAAAAAGTGGGATATCTAGGAGTATTTTTTATATAAAATTGCACATTTTATTTGTATTAGATATTAGCGATATTAGCGCATCAGATATTAGCGTTGAGAGAAATATATAAAATAAGAATTTTCTATTTATGGTATTGTGTATCATCTTTAAGATATTTATGTATCAGATGTTAGCATTGAGAAAAATATGTAAAATGAGAATTTTCTATGTATGGTTTTGTGTATCATCTTTACGATATTTACTTCCTTGCTATACGAGTGGTTTAAATAAATATTATAGTTTGCATGAAACTCGCTCAAGTGAATTAGAAATCCTCCTCCATGAAAACACGCATTTTCACGGATGGAAGGATGCATTCATTTTTGCCCTGCAGGCTGGTATCGTTATTATTAAGTGTAATGCAACAATTGCTACACAAGTGCAGCGAATCGTTATATTTATATTTCAGAGACTTAATTTAGACTTAATGCCATAAAGGTACCTGCAACATTATGAATTACGATTCAATGACGGTAATGTTACTGCAAAAGCTCTTAGTTCTTATTATTATTTAATACATTATTCAATTATTTAATAAATAATATCTAAAAACTCTTTTCATAATTATAAGGATTCTTTGAATTTTTACTAAATGTTCTGGTTCAAGTTTAGTTCCTTGTATTTGGAGGTTTAATTTATATCCATATTTTTAATACATCTCCAAAAAAACTTTTTTTAATTATTAGGAAGCTATTAACAATTCTAAAAAGCATTACAATTTTTATTATCAGCATTTGGACTGGACTTATTTAAAGCAGGAATTTAAAAAGACTTCTTGTTTTAAGAGAAAAATAGCCAACTGCCGACATTTCTCGTGATATAATTTAATAATCTAAACCTTAAGGGTATATGATACATAATGACGTCACGAATTACCGATCGATATTTTATTTACATTCGGCGGGTTTATTAAGAGCCTATGCAAATATAATGCTGAAATTTGAGAAAATAATATGGAATATATCAAGGAATCGATGTCTAGTGCGTTTCAGTTTTTATTTCGAAAAAAAAAATTCCAAAATAACTTTTTTCAAAATAAAAATTAAAACGCACCAAACATCAATTCCTTGATATATTTCTTATTATTTTCTTGAATTTCGGTATTATATTTGCATTAATCTCTTAATAAACCCGCTGAATATAAATAAAAAATGGGTCGGTAATTCGTGACATCATTATGTATCAAATACCCTTAATAGTCTAACCAATTGTCCAGGTGGAACCTATAATCGATTTCGAAGATAAAATTCTTACTACCATATACTATTTTGGCATTTATACTTAATTTTTATATTTCAAAGACTTAATTTAGACTTAATGCCATTTACTAAGAATAAAAACATATTAAAGTTTTAGGTTAAAAGAAATAAACTGTTTACTCGAAAAATAGTTCCCACTCGATAATTGGTGCATTTACCAGGTATGTATATTATTCTTTTCCCAAAAGTGATTTCACAAACTATTTATTTAAATTAGTTTGTAAACTTTCATGAAAAAAATTATCGTCTGAAATTTCCACAAAAACCTCGTGAAATTTTTCAATGCAAATTTTTAGTACTTATTTTTATGTTTTTATTTATGAAACAGTTCATTTCTTAGGTAGAGTTTCAATTTTTTACTAATTATTAATTATTAGTTAAAATTGATTAAAAATTAAAAATTAATAGCTAATTTACTAACAATCTACTTTTTTAATTTTCGAATCATCAGTTTTTACAAGACTTCTAATTTTTGTAGGAAATCTTGTAGAATGGAAAATAAAGATAAACTAATAGATGATAAGGGGAAAAAAATTGAAATAATTATTAAGTTTGTAGATTTGAGAAATTAAAACCTATTGATAATTTTTATAGATAATGAAACTTGGTAATAAGTAAAAAATTAGATATATTCATAATATTTTGAAAATTCAGTACATAAATTCTTCATATCCAATTAGATGATTTAAAAATAAAATAGTCTCTTGAAATCTAATTTATTCTTATATGTATTCTTATATCCTTATATCTAATTTATTCTAATACTTTGGAAAAGTGGAAAGTAAACATTTTAGATATTAACATTTTTTAAATATTTTACAACTTTAAAATTAAAAACAAAAATAAACTAGAAAACTACTGGTGAAATAATCAGGAAATTCGTTCATAATGACATCTCTAATTTAAATCAATATGTTAACTGGAGCTCAGTATGTCACTTCGAATTTTCAATGCAAATTTATTTTTAACCACGCTTAGAACATTGAATTTTTTGAAATTGAGTTTAATTCAAGAAGAAATTGAGGCTTCTAATTGAAGCTTTGATTTCTCAAAATCTAAATTATTCAGTTGGTTTCGAAATAAAAACAATCTGAAATGCAATTCGAATTTTTTTTTTGGACGACTAAGAACCGTTCTTGATCGAAAAATAAATTTTCTGAACAGTATTGAATCGACGATTCGAATTTTTTACATTCGAATTGGTTTTCAGATGGATTTAATTTCAAAACAAGCTGAATAATTTCGATTTCGAGAAATCTTACATTCGATAAGAGCTTAGAAGCTTCAATTTCTTCCAGAATTAAACTCAATTTCGAAAATTTCAAAGTTCTAAGCATGGTCAGAAAAGTACCAATTTGCATTGAAAATTCGAACTCACGAACACCCTTCAACGATTCACAATGAATGTTTTTCAAAAAATCAGTTTTTTGTCACAAAAACTGCAAATATAGGTCTTTTATTCATGCTTTTGGCCATAACAATTACATTTAAAAATGAAAAGGTAACATTTATAACAATTTAGTATTCCTGAGTCTTTAACAGTACTGCATGATTAGGAGAAAAAATTTTAGATGAAAAATGCATGTTTGGACTATTTGCTTATGTAATTTATTAATAACAATTACATTTAACAATTAGAAGATAGAATTTATATCTCTGTGGTATCTTTTTGTCCTTATTAGTATCTTGTGATTGAAAAAAAAATTTTTTGACCGAAAAATGTAAATTTTGATGAGATGTTTAAGTATTTTGTTCATAACAAATATAAGTATCCATTTTTTCAAAGTTTTTTGATTATATAATGCTCTCACTGATTCCTTTTGTTTTTAATGAGAAAAAATGTATCGCTGATCAAAAGAAAAAACCACATATTTGTTTATAAAATTTGTATACAGCAAACTTTTTGTTAATTAAACAAATTACATACATTCGGTGAATACTTATGCATGCGTTTTCGACGATTTAGAGTATATTTTCATTGTTTGTACTTCAATAAAAAATAATTATTTGAAATTTCCTATTTTTTCCGCCATATTTATTAACAGAGCAATTTGTTTTTAAATGGAATAAAAAATCGCTTCTCTTACGTTTGTCGGGAATTTAATGTTGAGTGTTAAAAAAGCTTGAATTCGGGTAAAAAATGTGACCTTTGGACGAATTTGACCGCGAAAATCCATTTCTGGATCACTGTGTGACAACTCTAATCTGAATCTATTCCAGACTCAAAGATCCTGAATTCACTATTATTTTAATTTTAGAACCAACTAAATAATTTCGATTTCGAAAAATCTTACATTCGAAGAGAGCTTAGAATTGCATTGAAAATTCGAACTAACGAACACCCTTCAACTATTCACAGTGAGAGTTTCTCAAAAAATCAGTTTTTTGTCACAGAAACTGCAAATATAGAGCTTTTATTAATGGTTTTTGGCCATAAAAATTACATTTAAAAGGTAACATTTATTTATAACTTCACTATTATTGTGTGACGAATTACACACCTCTAATCTGAATCTATTTCGGACTCAAAGAATTCACTATTGTTTTAATTTCAAAACCAACTAAATAATTTCGATTTCGAAAAATCTTATATTCGAAGAGAATTTATAAGCTTCAATTTCTTCTTGAATTAAACTCAATTTCGAAAATTTCAATATTCTAAGCGTGGCCAAAAAGATACAAACATGCATTAAAAATTGGAACTGATGAACTGCACATCTCTAATCGTTTATTCCGGACTCAAAGATCCTGGATTCACTATAATTTTTAATGCAGAAAAGAAGCTTGATGATCGACCTTAAACTTGGGAAAATGATCGGATCGAAACACATTGTTAGACCTTATTCACTGGCAGTAGAAACCGCTTTGTGGAACAACTTATATGGAGGGTAGAGGTAACTGCAAAAGCATGGCCGAAGAACGTGGTACAAGATAGATATCGGGTGTGCGGCCATTTGAGATTTTACCCACGAATACCGTCCAATCACGGTGCATAAATCGAGATACTCAGAGAGGTTCTCTCGATTCTTGAAGGTAATTCTGGTACGATCTCGATTATGAGAGATCCTGAGAGTTTCTGAAAGATTAGGCTCCCTGCAGAGCAGTCTCGTCTAGGCAGCTCACTGCTTCCTAGACTTAGCCTTCGGGCAACACTTTGGCTTTATTCCGAAGAAGAAGACGAGCTGTAATTATGGGAAGCTTGCGCTACAACTTTGCAGCTGATATGCCCAAGGCGACTTGAAATTACAGAAAAATAAGACTAAATGGTTTAAACATATCAAATTATACATGCACCTCGTCAATATTTTTGAGAGGAAGAAGATTAAGTGCGAGAGGAGCAAGTACAATTTTGAATTATAATAAAGAGATTATGGGTATCATACAAACAGTGCATTTCAACGGGACTCTTGCAGTCTCGTGCCTAATGTCTTTTTAATTATTGCAAATTGAGTACATGTTTTCTTCAACTCGTTTGCTTCTCCTCTCTTTATAATCTTTCGTAATTGCTGCTCGAGTTATTCTGTAATGCGTATTGAGAAGCTGGCAGTAATAAACGTCTTGAGATTCATGGATAAACAGGATACTCGCAATAAGTAATTTACCGCTTTTCTTTCTCTCGCTTCCGGTTTGTGATTTTCTTGGAATGTGAAAATTTATTGCGACAGATCCTTGATTTTCAATTTAATGCTGAATCAAAATACTTTTTTTTACCTATTATACAGAAAGGAAATTAATTACACTTACAGAATCGTTGGGTGTTTTCTATGCGTAACATTAGTTAAAGTTAAACATTAGTTTAACATTAGTTAAAGTTAAACATTAGTTTAACATTAGTTAAAGTTAAACATTAGTTTAACATTAGTTAAAGTTAAAC